>MCJB01029209.1:73377-95398 GCA_002018475.1 Nicotiana obtusifolia | reverse complement strand
CCCCCAAAAAAAACAATGAAAAACACACACAAAAGTAAAATAGAATCTGACATGCAAAAAGAAATTTAAGAATCATTTATAAGGGCATGTTTCTGGAGGAAAGAAACAAACCTCGCCTTCCCTAGCCCTCCCTCCTTCACTACCACAACCAATTGGTAAAAGCCGAGAATTAGTGGGGAAACTGAAATGCTTAAGCTTGGCCTCTATATTTTCAGGAAGGTTGTTAACCTCAAAGGTGTGGGTAGCGTGGTACTTCCATGGCTAATAGAAGTCGAACCGATTCACTTCTGAGGTCCTTAAGTCTCTTGGATAAGGTCGCTTGTGGACATTTAGAAATATTGGGTTCTTAAGGGCTATGAGTGACAGTTGAATGCTTAAGTATGGATGCACCTTTCCTAAACGAGTTCTGGAATTTGAAATTACTCCTTTCAGAGTTCCATCCTCGTACTTGTACTTCAAGAGTGGCGACCTCCATGTGATGAACATTGGTCTTAGGTTAGCGTGATGCTATCAGTACCCTAAGAATTCTGTTTCCCTGAACATTGTCGTCTCTGAAGTAAAAGTTTTAGGTTTTGAATGAAGAATCATTTACTACCGATCAAAAATAAATTATAGCTGATCATTTACTCCAGACAGCAGGCAGCTTGATTCAGTTTACTAGAGCTCTAAAGAGGTTTCTTTTACCGCAAGGAAGAGGTTTCTTTTGCTTGGGATTGTATGTAGACCAATACCAAATGGATTTCAAAATTTGGTAATAGGTACTTCACAGTCGTAATCCTGTATTCACCTGATGGGTTTGCTTGGGATTATATGCAGACCAATACCAAACAGATTTCAAAATTTGGTAATAGGTACTTCATAGTCGTAGTCCTGTAATCACCTGATGTCAGAGTGGTACTGGCCTTATTGGGACTAGTACCAAAGTCTTGTTTAATGGTGTCTACTCAAAAGGGACGAGGAACTAGATTGATCACCAGCATCATCCTCGTGCTTGAGAGACAATTGGGTGGTCTGCCGGTCATCCAATAAAGATTTTAGGTCTCATGAAACTTAACTTTGGAAGGAGATGACCACCTCTCTAACTGCTTCTCTTTTCATGGTAGATTTTTCGTCTCTGTTGCTCCTTCCCCACCTTCCTCACTCTCTATGGGAGCTGGGCAGGTGTTGTTTGACAGCTAATGGTGTTTGACTTAACATTTTTACCATCAGTGCGGCTGCGGCAACGGCTAATGGATCTTTGCCAGAGCTGATCTCAAAATCTCAGGAAGAAACTTTGGATTCCAATGCTGCACCAGCAGCTCCTGCAGAGGTCAGCAGTGGAGATAATGGAGAACGCAGAAACTCTGGTGCTGATCTTCCCACTGTAGCCGATAGCCCTGTAAGTATACTTTCTATTCTCCTGCCCCGTCTGATGTACAAATGTGCATTATTCTCACACCTATTATGATGTACGTGTATCATACTTCATTTTGTTCCCTGGCACCTCTTTCCCTTGATATTAACCCACAACAGCACAGGTGCGTAGGACAGCAAGGTGCACAAGGCATCCCGCGTTCACGCAGGGTCCGGGAAAGGGGTGCAAATTATTAAACTGGATCTTTTACTCAAATGAAATACTCAAATACATTTTTCTGACTACAACTGTTTCAGTGAGGGGTCGTTTGGTTGGTGTAGTAAGGAGATATAATCTCCAATAAAATACAGCATTATATTATAAAATGTTTGCTTGCTACTTTTGTTTTCGTAGCAAATAATGCTTGCATTAGTTAGCGGAAATCTATGTTTTATTTTATGTGGGATAGAATGTGAAATAAGAATCTGGGTATTAATAATAGATGGATTACACACGCTAAGACGGCAATACATAATAGTAAACTAACTTCTATTTTACTTGAAAAGCAAACACATTTTAAATTATATATTGTGCACTAATTTGTAACATATCAAACCAAACATCCTACAAGAAGTATCAGTAGTCTTTGGGCACTACTAATATCTGCATTAAAGTCGCAACATTACTAATGCATGCATAACATGTCTCTAAATTAAACTATCTTAAGTTTTGCTATTATTTGTCTGGCAGTTGAAGGGTGCAGCAGACAATCAGGCAGACAGTGCTGATATAGCTGACGAATTGGTAGGTGATACGGGACTGAGTGAAGAAGTGAATGAAACACCAGAAGGGCCCTCGGGTTACAGTGTGTACAATGAGAAACACAAAGATAAACAGGATGAGGATGATGATGGTAAGAACGAAGAAGATAACGAGGGCAACGAGGAGGAAGAGGTTCAACATCCCGGTGAAGTCTCTATAGGGAAGAAGATTTGGACTTTCATCACCACATAGTGAAGGCCAAAATGACAGTGCGCTTTGGTTGCATGCTCGAGGGGATTTTTCTAGGCATATTGACAACTATTCCATTTCTTTTGCTACTTTTAGAATAGTTTCATGCTTTTAGAGTTTGTTTAGTGGTGTGTGTATTCTTCTGGAAATGAAGTTAAAACAGATGTCAGTTCAGATCGGGATTGATGTGGTAGGCTTTTAATGCTTGTGATTAGGATGTCAGGTGCGTGCATATTGTTTAACCATCGTAGTGTCCATAATATCGTGGTATCACGACTTAACCATTGTAACACTAGACTTCCGGTACTTAATGTCATTGAAACATTGCTAAAGTTACTTAATTGTTTCATTGTATCTGCGCTATTGCCACTTACAGACAGAAGAACTGAATATGAGACGAGCCAATGGTTATCATACCACCTTTCCTACAGTCAAAGGTCTTGGTGTAAACTTTGGGAATAAAGAATCTTTTGGTTGGAAGTGCTTTGTCAAATATTCTGCCTATATGGTACAAATTTGAATTAGTTGAGCCAATGAGCTTTAGATATTGGATGGTTAAGTCGAACAAAAGAAATTGCATATGATATATTATACGTTAAAGTGAAGATTGGAGCCTCATAGCTACAAATTGCAATCAAACGACAAACTTGGATTTTACTTGAATAGACATAACCAAGTAATCAGCAGACTCATGTTAACGTCTTTCGTCACCTTTCGTAAGATAGGGGTAAGGCCTGCAAACACTACAAAATATATTGCTACAAAATATGTTGTAGGTGCTCACTAGGTTCGTCATTGTTGTTGAAAAGAGGAAATGTTAAACTGATTAGATATGTTCCAACTCTTTTTAGTTTTCTACACCTTCAAGTCTCAACAATACAAAATATGCATATATGCTCGTTGTGTCTCCTTTTATTGGTGCTATTGGGAACCTCATGAATCTATCAAAGAGGATTCGAACACTAAACAAGTTTATTAGAAATATGATAAAACACATGCACTGGGAACAAAATTGATGAGCTTATAAGAGCAGTATCTTTTCTGTTACTTCCGGGAGATTCAATAAAGTTCAGTGGTGTTTCCCCTGATGTATAAGCCAGTCTTATGTACTGCATTACTAAACAATTGTAAACCTCCTAAACTGCAAAAATTACAACTAAATAGTAGTTAACCAAGCAGGTAGACATATACTGGATCATTACGAGACTGCAGGATTTGTCAACTTCAATCAAGCTACCACTATTTTACAATACACATCAATCAGGAGTTACCAGCTTACTGAACTCCTACAAAAATTTGTTTAACTCCCATATCCACCAAATCTCATTCAGATCTAGCTTATGTACAATATTTCACTTTGTTGAATCGGAATACAGAGTCTAAACATGCCATTAGTCTTCGTGATGGGAAAATCGTACGCAATGGCAAAGAAAATGCTGAATCAGAGGTTAGATCCTCCACTTTATCAGATTGTCTAGGAAGTCTATCTAGGAGATGTATAGTACAAACCATGGAAACTATGGTTTGTAGTACCATCATTGACAAGTGGGCTTCTTCTACCTCTATCTGACAAGGATCTTCCAAAACTAGGGCTTCTTGGCATTGAAGCACTATCCCTTGGGCTAATAGATGAATAATGCGAGTCATACGCCCCATATCTGTAAGAATAGCCTGACAACGAGGGGCTAGTTCCAGGATCGCAACCAGGAGGTCCATCATCTTCAAAATCCCTGGACCAACGTCGCTCATGATAATGCCCTCTGTTGATAGGGTCTGGTGTATGGTTATATCGATTGTGTGAATGACTTCTTGAAAGACTCGAACTCGAAGATCCAGGCGCCCAACGTCTTTCATCAGCATGTTCAGGTATTGGCGCATTTACACCAGGAAAATCAACACTCATCTTCCTAGGCGGATTAGGGAAGCTTTTATCAAGGATTTCCCCTTCCTCTGTTTCTTCCTTCTTTTCCTCATCTGCAAATATTGTGATTCCAGAGGGTAGATCTTCGTTGTCTGGATCTAAAAAGGTCAAAAATTACAGAAGTCAGTAGATTTGACAACAGCTGTTAAGTAATTTGAGGACAGCATGCATTACTCTAGAAGCAAAACCAAATAAAGTTTGTGTCCCCAAAAATCTGAAGAAAAAAGATAAACAGAAGTATGGTAAGAAAGAGTTGGCTGAGTGGTTCGGGCCTAGCCTACTAATTTGGTTAAAAGGGAAATGTTTAACCAGGTCCAGTACTACCTTGACAAAAAACTGCCATAAATATAATTTGGATTACCAACAGAATACAAACAGATATCCAATAAACTAATGAGGACATGTATATTTACCCAAATATCCTGGTGGATATCCCATTTCCCTCATTCTATTAATCCAGGGAGGTGGATCAAGCTCCTGAAAAATGAAAAAGGAAAAGACTGTTGATAAAAATGAAGCATATCGCAACACCAGTGTCTTATCACTTCCATTACTAG
Source organism: Nicotiana obtusifolia (assembly GCA_002018475.1). NCBI lineage: Eukaryota > Viridiplantae > Streptophyta > Magnoliopsida > Solanales > Solanaceae > Nicotiana > Nicotiana obtusifolia. The sequence continues at coordinate 90,576 of MCJB01029209.1, read as the reverse complement.
AATGAATTGCACTGGATAGAAAACTTTAAACAGTTTTCATGTGAGAAATCGAAGTCATAACATGGTCTATCTCACCCCAAGGCCCAGAAGTTTTCGTGTTTCAGGCTCCAGGACACCTGGTCTTAAACCGTCATACTTCCCCTTTGGAGAATCTTGATAATATCGAGTTGGATTGCGGGAACTGGCACTTTGATTCCTTCTGGACTTGTGTTGTTTACGAGCAATATTTACAGCTGCATTGTCACGAGGCTTAGGGCAATCTTTCAAAGAGTGGCCATATGAACCACAATTGAAACATCGTGAACTATCAACCATTTCAACTCCACTGCAATACAAAAGACATCATAAGATATTATTTGCCTAAAAAATCACATAAACAAGTACAAAATCTTGTCACCAAGAAAACAGCATATTCAAATATCTTGTCAACAGGATCCTACATACTTCCTACGGTTGTATTGCCTTTTCTTTTAGGATAAAGAATATAAGCAGAGAAGAGAGATCATTGAAGGACACAACTGTGCCATTAAAATTGCAAACAAGGATCTCCTTTTTTTTTTTTTTTTTTTTTTTTTTTTTTTTTGATAAGGTGAAGATTTTATTAAAAACAGTATCGAACTGATATTGTGAAAATACAGAGATAGTGCTAGCTTAAAAACATTATGATCCTAAGCAGTCTAGCATGTTATGTAAATTCATAACATTTCCATCTTTCCATTAGTACAAATAATGCAAACAACTATATTTCACAGATGCAGCTGCCTCCTTGCTTCAAAACACCTATTATTTCTTTCTTTCCATACAGTCCAAGCTATGCTAAGAGGAATAGCTCTCCAGATCTTCTTTAGGGATGCTTCTGTAGGCATAATAATGAACTTTTGGGATGCTTCTGCATGCTAAGAGGAATTGCAAACAACGATATCTATAGGCATAATCTCAACATCGTCGAAGAAAACAACTATCATAAAACAATCCAAAAGAAGCGTTCCAAAGCAATCTCCTGAGCCAAATGAACTTTTAAAGTGGAAACACTGACATAACATAATATCAGATAAATATTCCAAATGCAAAGAATGACATGATATTAAACTGGGACACGTTCCAGCAATGACACAGGTTACAATAGATATTGATTTTCATGAATCTTACACAGGAGCCAGCAACACATGCCACTGTCTGACATTGAAGAATAATCAAACTGCAACCTCTAGATGTCATCATGTCGGAGATAACAAGATGACAGGACGAGGATGATACATCTGACTCACAAAAGGTAAAGTTCAAGACTATTACAACAGGAAGGAAAAGAAAGGGAGGAAGATTCAATTAAGAGATGGAAGGAAATGAAAAAGAGGAACGGAAATTATAAGGCTTCATAGAGACCAACTGCCTAACAGCTCTCTAAGCAGAACTACGCGTGAAAACTCCATTACCACATCAGCCTAGGAAAATCTTTGAAATATACCAGTCACGGTCAACCAAGTCCCACTATATATGTATGTATGTGTATGTGTATATATATACATATATATATATATTTGAAACCCTAAAATATCCATGATTTTTTGAAATAGCACGGCATCGCGGCGTGCATTTTAATTCATCCATATAGTACTCCAAACTAACAACTGAAAGATTATAAGATAAATGTTCTAGGAATGAACTTACTGACAAAAAAGAATTTAACTATAACTTACGCTTCCACATTGCTTGAACCATCAGTTGCAGTCAATGCAAATGAATATCCACGATCATATAGCGGGACAGAGTTGCCGTCCAATGGAATAAACTCGCTTTTGTTGTTCCTTGTTTGTTTGTCCACCCAATAAGTCTTAACAGAAAATAGTACTTTTTAGCATCTTAAGAAAAAGTAAATGCCAGGCAGTCGAGATAGTCTAATTACAATACAACTCTTCCCAAGATTTGAAGCAGCAATGCCATATGGGTAGATACAACAGCTACCATGAGAGGATCGGGGGTGTGCAAGACAAACACATCTTTCAGATAAGAATTTAAAATATGAGAGACTTGGACGGCAAAGTTAAACATTCGAACTCCCTAGACAGTCAAATAATTTTTACGTGTCTTAACTCAATCAGAGCATAAAATATAAGAATGTTATATAATAATATTGAAAATAAAATTAGCAAGTAACAGTTCCTCAACGCAAAACTTAATTTCTAACAGGTCAATAATATTGCATAATCAACAAGTTATTGCAAACAAAATTTATGTCACTTATAAACATCCATAAATTTACACCGTAATCCAAAGTAAACGTCAAGAACATTAATTTTACGATTGAGCACCTGAACGTGTTCACATTTTTTTTGAAGATAAGATGATATTAATGGGTGGCGATAACCCCGTATACGAGCTGTAAACCTGAAACATATGAATTCTCAAGAAAAACCCAGTGTTGTTGAAATCCTCATTAAGCTATAGGAAGCGTTCAGCCCATTTTACCCTTAGCTTCAGAGCTGAACCGCGCCCAAGCAAGCCTTTGAAGCATTGGTAGTTATTTGTAAGCAACAGAGTCAATTACGTGATACAAAATAAAAGGTCATTTTGACATGGTAGTCTACAAAGAGGCATTTTATTTTGCCATAAACAATTATGGTTACAGAATTATAGTATTTAGATAACACTCAAAACGTTTAAATTTTAAATTTTAAAGATAGATATTAACAAATATACTAAATAATAGCAATTTAACCAAGAGTATAACTTATCCCCATAAAGCCAGTTCCAGATCTTCTTGGAAACAATTACTTGAATGGTTCTAATATTTGCTTCCTTTATCTTTATTTCTTTTTTTTTTCAGGGAGTGGGGGACGGGGGTGGGGAAGGTCTATATTCCAGTTCTTCCCCTATTTATCCACTCACTAACAAAAAAAAAAAAATGCAATGTGCAAAATCCAATCAGTCGATTAAATTCGATTTGTCTATTCCTTTGGGAAACCCTGGTGGCTGATGAGAATACATGTCACCTTTTACACGTTAAGTATAAAATACTATGCAAATAAGCGGAGTCAAATGTCTTCGGTTTACTTTTTTTTAAAAGATCCTCAAATACAGTGGTAACAATAGCTCAACAGAAAATTTGAATTTGTACATGCAGCAGTGATAGAAATATACCACTGAAGAAGATTTCTCCAGACCAACATGAAGAGCAGGAAAGTACGTCTCCTCACCAGATTCAACAACTTCTTTTGAATCCTGATATCAAATAAACAAGGCTCAGCACTCTCAAGATGAAACCTACGGAGACAGTGAAGTTTACCAGAAAAACCCTCACTAATCATAACACAAAAGGTTAGACTCATTGTCAGCTGTTACATAACACAAAATGGTAAACAGTATTAGGAATAGTTAAAATAAAAATAATGCATAAATGATGCCAGAGAAGCAAATAGCAGATGTTTGACCATTCTTAACACATATCAAAATGCCAACTAACTTCGACCTCCGTGCAAAATCTGGACAGTGGATCACGCTCTCTTTTCTGATAACCCAGTGGATCATGCTCTCTTAACTTGGGCAATCCCAATAATCACTAATTATTCAATGGAAAAGAATCAAGACATATTCCGATAATTTTAACGTAATATTATCTCCTACACTTGATAAAAGACATATAAAGATCTTAGTTATATTCAACAGTGCATGTGCATGCCCTGCTCTCAGCTTTTGAGTTCAAAAAACTTCTAACCGATTTCCACTTACGGCAAAAGAAATGGAACATGAGTTGCAAATCAGGACAAAAATCTAACTAATAGAATTTCTTAATTCAACTGAGCTTATTGTTCAACAATTTTCATTTCAAAATTTCCCTTTCCCTTCCCCTTCTGCTCTACAACTAGCAATAAAAAAATGAAGGCTTACATGAGCACCCAAAGGTGTGGCCTAATGGTCAATGAAGTGGGTACAAACCTTGGAGACCTGGGTTCAAATCCTAGCAAAGACAGAAGCACTAGGCAAGGAGTGCACACACTGGCTTGGATACCACAATTATAACCCCCCCAAAAAAAAAGGAGACATGAAAGGCTTACATGAGCGGAAGAGCAATGTTTGGCATGCCACTCTGACCATTGTTGTAGCAGCCCCTCAAGCATCTTTCTGCTCTCTCTGTAACACAAGGTTAACCCATCAGGATCGAGAAATACAAGGATGGCATTTTTACTAAAAATATCTGTGCAATGATATAAACGGATAACTACTACATTTGGTTAAACAATGGAAAAAGAAGAGTGGTGAAAAGGGGAAACTGATTTATTTTTATTTTTTTTATAGGTAAAATGATTGAATTAATTCCCTATGTTTAGTATTTAACCTCCTCTCGTACAAGAGGAAGAAAATTATATGAGTGTACTTCCTCTTGTGCCATTTTAAACAGGTTACAAAAGTTGACATCTAGGGGAACACAATTCCATTCAATCCTCGTTCAGTTGTGAACCAAACAAGACAAATGATCCTCACCCCTCCTCATGTACTTCCCCTTGTCACTTTAAAAGTCCAAATAAACATAATCTTAAGGTAGATATGGAAGAATATAAAAGAACATGGGAACTTTTGTCAAACCTTGTCAAGGAATTATAAATGATATGCACTGACGGTTGCTCAACATCAGGAGTTGCTCGAGGTCTCTTAACTCCGGATAAGCCTGCTAATAAAGGTCCACATTTAGAGAAATCTATCTCAACCAATAGGGTTAAAACGAAAACAATAATAATATTTATTAAAAACACACAAACTTGACACAAATAAAATGGAGTTGTAGGCATAAGATTTCTTGCTTAATTCCAGGAAAGTATGCAGTTGCAAAAATCAAAATAGTTGTTCTAAGATGTTAGCCCTATTAGTTGTTGTGGGTCACGAGCATGTAACTTGTTTTGAACAAGTCTGGACCAATCCTAAGGCAATTAGGAAACATAAAATACTATACCAATTGGGCAAGAATAGAACAGAAAATATCAAAGAAACAACGTACATTTGGAACCAACAATCTCCTGAGTGCTCACAAGATCTTGATCCTCTTTATGACTGCTATTATTGCTCTCGCCTTGCAAACTTAGATGTCCATTTTCGGCATGTATTACAGAGTTGATGGAAGTTAAATTCTCTGTTATCGCAACGGTTTCAGTCAACTCAACGCCAACTTGTGTGAGTGTTTCAGTCAACTTAACACCAACTTGTGAGCCTGGGTCACTCTCCAAATCCATGTCACTATCACTATCCTGTAAAGGTTCCTTGCTTTCCGCAACAGCATAATCAGTGGTTTCGGAACTCTCTCCATTTGCACCATCTTCATTATTTTTAGTTCCTCTTTCAAGATTATCAGATGCAGGGAGGTTGTTTAAATCCTCAGTCCCCATGCAAGTGAAATTCCTATAGGCTGAAAAAACAATCTATAATTAAACTTCATGGTTTACTAGTCTTTAGCTCAACAGATCTCTTCAAATAAACTTAAAAAAGAAAATAATTAATATTTGCATTCAGCATTGAAGTTAATTTAAAATTCTGCACAAGCATAGTTGCCAAATCAGGATGTTATTGTGTATTGAGTGCCAATTTTGTGATCATCCACCCTATTGCATAAGATAGAACTTAATTAGAATGTTGCATCAAAATGTAACATGTTTACAATCTCTTCCTCTGAAATATTATATCCTTCCGCAGAAAATAATCATATGTTCAGAAGGTTATTAAATGACTGGGAGCTTGATAGAATATTAGAGTTTTCAGTCTGTTGGCACAGTTCAGAGGTACTACCACTGATAAGGATTGCATGGTGTGGCAAAGGGACAGTAAAGGTGTATTTTCTGTAAAGTCAGCTTATAGAGAAGAATACAACATTTCCAATAACCAGGTAGGGTGTTGGCCATGGAAGATGATTTGGAAAGTCATGTTTCACTTAGCTTTTGGCAAAACAGGCAGTCTTGACGCAAGATAATTTGGTTAAAGGGGCTACAAGTTATGTTCCAACGTTACTTATGTGGAGAAAAGACAGAGACAATTTACACCGCAGTTGGAGATCAGCTTTGGAAAATCTTCATCAACCAGAGGGGAATTAGGAGTAGGGATGGTAACCTATCCAGTAAGAAGAAGAGATGGAGGATTGTCCCAGCATGCATTTGGTGGACAGTTTGGAATGAGCGGAATCAAAGATGCTTTGAAGACAAATACAGTCTCATGCAGAAGATGAAGATAAACAGCTTACTCCTTCATTATTTTGGTCTAAACAAGGTTTCTTAAAAGATGTTGAATCTATTTTGATGTACTAAATTATCTGTATCATGATATACACCTAGGAATTTTTGTTTTTACTTGTATTTTGCTTTGTACTTTGGGTGACTCCACAACTTGTGTAGTGCACCTTTCTTTATATATAAAACTTGTTACCTTTCTCAGAATAAAACAATAATCATATGTTCGGGCTCTTTTTCAAACTAAGCTAGAAATCTCATTTTAACAAGATAACAAGTACTATAGCCAAGGGAAGGTCATGCAATAATGAAACAAGCGCTGACAGAAAGTAAACTAAGAAAAAGGCCTTTTCATACACATTATTCATCTTTAAGATCAAGATCACCTCTATCATCAAGTAACTTTCTTACTTCCTTAAACTCTATGCTAGAAAACCCCTTCCCATAAATTGGGACAGAGGGAGTACGAAATAATGGTCCGTTAAGCAAAAAGCGAAGGGAAAGAGGTAATAAAGATTCAAAGCACGGAACATGCATCCTCGGCAAAGTAGAGCTCCAAGAACCTCAAATCCAACACAAGAAGGACTAACCCTTAGGACCAACGGCAGCCTTCGGAACTCGAGGATAATGGCCCACCTCTCTACCCTTCTCCACTCAAATACCAAGTTTAATTCACACTAAAATACCAAGTTTAGTTCACATGGCGCAGGGCTCGAACCTGTAGCCACTAGTGGAACTAAGTTGAGAGAAGATGATTCAACCCTTCGTCGAAAAATTACACTGTACAAATAGGTAAAAATGATATTTTTTGGTTATATACCAGCTGTTGAATCCTCTTGATATGAAGAAAAGTCCAAGCGTAATAGTTAAGGGGTTCAAAAGTTGCTTCCGGTCATGAGTTCAAATCCCAATTGTGACATACTAACTTTATTTTTAATCCCCTTGTATAAATTCCTGGCTCCACCACCGAGTGTAACTAAGTCACAAGTCCCTTTTCGTTTCTTTTTTATAGCCAAGTTTTCATAATAACCAGAAATTAGATATACTTTGGTAAACAATATATTGTGAGACATATATCTGAGTTCTCCAACATACTAACATTAACACAAACACTGGGCTGGATATACTAATCTGATATTAAAGTCGCTTGTTTGAGTAAATACAAGTGATTTAGAAAAAGACTTGAAAATTATGGCTTTAATCACAATTTTCAAGCATTCTCTTAGGAGAAAATGAAGAAGAAAAGGGATTACGGTTTTTGCCACATGAGAGACAAAGAGAGGAAATCTAGAGAGAGAGAGAGTGTGTGTGCGAGAGAGAGAGAGAGGGGAATTGCGGGGGAAGAACAGAACTTACGATTTAGTTTCACCGGAGAGAGAAATCGCCGAGGAATTCGCCGGAGAAAGAGATCCGCGTTCCAGATGAGGAGGACGAGACGAGTAGTACGGGAGAAAAGACAGAAATTAGAACTTGGGGCCCAAATAAATTGAATTGGGTCCGAAATGCTGATATTTGGACTGCAAATATTGAGAGTTTGGGTCCAATAAACCTTTCGTCGCGTCTGGCGGCTCTAGTCCGAGCGTTTACCCGCATATAGTGTTCATATCAAGCTAAAGTGATAAATATGTATTTGAAACATATATATTTTATATTTACTAATCTTAGGATACGCGTGTTGCGCATGTATCATGTCTTAGTAAATACTGTTTGACCAAAAAGTATAACTTTCGGTTAAAACTATTATATTTATATAATAAAGGGGTAAACCTAGTTAATTATAATATCTCTAAATGCGGATCCTGAAAGTGTGGGTAATGTGGGACAGATCTAGTGGGAGATTGATAATAACAAGAATTAAATATTCCGAAACGCATGAGCAATAATGGAGAAGTAACTAGCAATAAATAGCCGACTTTTAAGTAAATAGGAGGAGTGATTCACCTAATGAAGAATAAACTAGATGATTGTTCCTCCTGACAATGATGAGTGACAGATAAATCCTAGAATGTTCGAACTATTCTCGGATCTGATGGAAAAGTAAAGAATAATAAGAATAAGAATCTTGATGAAAAGGTAATGTTTGTATCTTTGCTAGAGAGAGAGAATCTTTTTCAGAAATCTGTTCTTATCGCCTAAATATTACATACCCTTTTTCCTTCTCTTTTGTCCTCTTTATATGGGACATATCCCCAGTAAGCCCTAATATTACATGTGTAGAGAATATTCTTTAGAATATTCCCTCAATTATCCTATTCTAAAAACTAGCCATTACGACTCTTTCCGCGGACCTCGTCCTCGACCATCATAGGCATCCTGACCACGAGCTTCGCCATTTCCTGATCGACCTCGACTGGTTTTTCCTCAATATTTCCTCGCCCTAAATGTTTCGTGGTATATTTCGACCTACACAGTTAGTCGCTCCACTTTTTGAGGTCGTCCTTAGACGACCTCGATGAGCGGACTTTGTTGGTTATGGTCGAGGAGCGTGAACGAGTGGGTCGGGCAGTTAAGTTTAGGACGAGCTGGCAATGTGGCCTTTTGTGGGTCGCCACTTTTGGGGTTGCGTCATTTCTGCGCTAGAATGACGTCATGACATTATGCGTCATTATGGTGCATTTTCCCGATGCTTTACGTCGTTTCCCGTGAGCTGCTGTTTCGATTCCAGTGCTGGGTAATGATGGCATAATCTCTTGGTTTTGATGTCCGAACTCTTATAAATAGATATGTGATGACATCCATTTGTTCTTTACATGTTTTTCTCATCAAACCTTGTGACTTCTTCTCCTTCATCCCTTGCTGTGAGTCTTTTTTCCTGGTCTTAGTGCTTCCTGTTGATTCTAATCCTTTATTGCCTGAATATCCTTTCTCTTAGAAAATATGGCTAATGTATCCTCTGGTTCCGGTGTAGGAATTGACGAGCCCGAGGTTTCTTAGTCGGCGATGAAAGTGGCCTATCTAGCAGAGCTTAGGGAAAATTTCAACATTCCTGTCCGCATCAATTTGGTCCCAGCAGGCCGTGATGTGGTACAAATCCACCGCCCCGGGTATTGCGCGTTCTACGCATATCCTTCCAGGTCGGCTACGCTCTTCCTCTACTCCTATTGGCGAAGGAATTTTGTCGCTACTATGGCGTGTGCCCGGCTCAACTCGCCCCATATATCTATAAGCTCATCATGATGCTTACTAAATTTGCGGAGTTAGCCGGGGTCGAGATCACACTCCGGCATCTGTTGCATCTCTTCGCCCCTAGTTTCTATAGGGGACAATGTTGAACCGTCGCCATCGAGGAGGCAAATGCCTGGTGGTGAAGATGGACAACAAGGAAAATCATCAGTTCTAGCACAACTTCTTCTTTGTCAGAATCGAAGACGTCGTGGCAACACGGACGACTTCCCTGAGACTTGGAACTACACTCGTGAGTATCTATTCTTCTTTTGTTAAAGCATTAGATCTGTCTGCTTTAGTTGTAGGCCCTGAAATTTTATCCCTTCTTTGTGCAGCCAAGACTATGCCCCCTCCTTTGGTCGGGGACATTTCTGACTAGGTTGGCCGAATTTTGCCTCACGTAGTGGGAATTCGCGAGTGGCTGGGCTTTTTCAAGAAGTTCGGGCCTGCTCCTTCCTTGGCCGGTGAGTTTATCTATATATGTTTTTGCTATTTTGGCCTCATGGTCGCCTACTTATTGTAGTTGCTCTTGGTGGTGATGAAAACCTTGCTTTGATTTTTTCTTTTTCAGCCCGAGGATCTTCGAGGAGGCCGAGGGCTCATCCTCCTGCATTTTGTAAGAGGAAGGCTGCCTCCTCTTTGGCGTTTATTCCCGCTGTACCGCCGCTAGACCTGCTCGATCATCTACTTCTGTTCCTTCCTCAACCGCGGTCAGGTCTACTCAGTCGTCGGCCCCATCTACTGTTGCCTCAACATCGATTTCTTCTCCTCCTGTGGATATTTCGACAGCAGAGCTTCCGGCTTCCCCTTTGCACCGTCTAGTGGACGAGGAGTGGCAGTCATCGCAGAGCGGTGATTCTTTGGTACCCTGTAAGAGAAGATCGATGAACGTTAGTGATGGGGTCGCCCGGGCTGTGGATTCAGCAAGGGATGATTTTGTCATCCGTGAGACGGTGAACATAATACTTGAGGATGACGTCGAACTGACATCTGATGTTTCGATATCAGCGGAGGCCATTGAGGATATGCCTCTTCCTTTTGCGGCGGTAGGAGCCGAAGGGCCAGCCGTTATGACTTTTGATAATTTGCAGTCGGAGGGGCCGTCGACTTCGCAGTCGGCTAACGATGCTTCTTTGCCGGCTAAGGGGATGGTAAAGGCGTTGCCGAGGATGGCTATGAGACGGGTTCTGATCTCGATGCTGACGAGATGAGGGTGATAGAGGAGGGATTTACCTAGCTGGAGGTGAGACTAGAGGGGTCCACGCGGACTATTGCGATCCCCATAGATCGGGATTTTTTAAAAGATACTGAGAATGTGGTTCCTACCCTCGATCCCCTTTGTTCCGATGTGGAGAGTCGAGCTCAAGAGCTAAAAGATGCTACCTTATCGAGGAGCATAGCCAGCCTCGCTCTCAAGGTAAGTTTTTTGACGCTTCTGTTCATTATGCTCAATGTTTAAGCTTTGTTCTTACTCTATCTCTTTTTCTTTCTTTTACAGACCGTGATCTTGGAAAATAAAAGTGCCCGAAGAGAGAAGCGACATAGGGCTATTTTTATGAAGTTGCAGCGAAGATACTGCGAGTACCATGGCAAGCACCGGGAAATTTGTAGGCGGTTTGGTAAGAGCGGCAATTTCCAGGCTCTTCGAGATGAACTGAAGGAGAAGGATGACGAGATGGTGAGGGTCATCAAAAAGTGCAGTGTCCACGAGGGGACGCTAAGAAATAAAAAGGAAGAGCTTGAGGTTAGCGGGGGGGGAGGTCGAAGCCCGGTACGGCGACCTCCAAGCCCAGGTGATTTCTCTGCACGCCCAGCTTGAGGAGTGGCAATTCAGAGCGGATTCTCTAAGCGGTGAGGTCACTGAGAAGACAAAGGACCTTGAGAAAGCTGAGTTTGCTCGGTCGGGGGCTCTGATGAAGGCGGAAGCTTTGGAGGTAGTGATCCATATTCTTCTCTCTGAGCAAGAAAATGACTTGGAGACAGCCAGGCTTAAAGAAGAGCGGCTTGATGAGAGGATTGGGGAGTTAGAGAAAGATAACTCCCTCCTTCAGGACCAAGTGGCCGCCTTAGAGGCCGAGAAGGCTCAAATGCTTGCGCGACCATCATCTTCTTATACTTCAGATTTCCCAAACGTTCCCCGGGGCCTGTACGAGGAATGGATTCACCTTGAGGTCCAATTGGACGTGTTCCAAGATTTGTATGCGGCGAGGTCTGTTCCTGGGGACGCCCTTGAAGATGCTCGTGTTAAGGCCCGTGAAGCTCGAATTACTTGTGGATATGATCCTGTTATGCCGGAGGCCGATGACAATGAGAGAGACGTGGATGTGGATCAGATTAAAGAGGACACCTGGTACGAGGACGCGTACCCTGAGGGCGGTTGTGATGGTGAAGGGGCAGCTGGTCAAGCCGTTAGCACTGATGGTCCTGGTGACGACCAATAGTTTATTTCTTTTACCTTCATTTATTTTGCTACAAACTTGTGCGTATTTTGTAGGCGCCTTTACAAGCCTTTGTAAAAATATTCTAAGTATGAAATGCCAACTTTGTTACTCGCACCTGACTCTTTTTCTCTGGTTCGCGCTTGTATGCTTTTTGATTTTCTTAGTCGTAATCATTTAGCTTGAATAAGGTTGAACACATCCTAAGTTTAATTATGACCGAGGATCAGCAGGTATTAGTTCGAATAGGGTCGAACCAAAACCAAAGTTTGATTATGACCTAGGGCCAGTAGATGTTAGTTCAAACGAGGTCGAACATGTCCTATATTTAATTATGGTCAAGGGATAGTTAGGCGTCAATTCGAATGAGGTCGAATATAACCTATGTTTAGCTATGGCTGAGGGCCAATTAGGTGTTAGTTCGAGCGAGGTCGAATATAACCTATGTTGAGTTATGGCCGAGGGCCAATTAGGCGTTAATTCGAGCGACATCGAATATAACCTATGTTGCGTTGTGGCCGAGGGCCAGTTAGGTTTTAGTTCTAGCGAGGTCGAATATAATCTATGTTGAGTTATGGCCGAGGTCCAGTTAGGTTTTAATTCGAGCGAGGTCGAATATAACCTATGTTTAAAAAGATATGCCTCTAGGTGCGGCATTTGTTGACCTTGTGAACTTTAAGGCAACGTTGCCTTGGTTGTATATCTAGAGAAATAGAAATAAACTTCATGCATTTGTGCTTTCTTCATACATTTGGAGAAATTTACATCTTTATTTTTCCGGGCATTGGTTGGCGTTCTAGTCCCAGTTTACCTAGTCTCTTCATTGGTCGACCTGGAGAAGACTTGATAGGTCGACTAATGAACTAGCCGTCCTGTGCCTCCATTTATGCGCACTTCGACCTGAAGTGTCCCCTTCTTCGCCTCGTCAAAAACCTCCTTGAGAAAACCCAATTGGGACAAAACTCAAGTAAGGGGAAAAAGAGTATGACTTGGGGGATGCTTTATCTCTTAAAAGTTGAAGTACTTGAAGTGGGTAATATTCTAGTTGTTTGGTAGTAGCTTTCCTTCCATTGTTTCTAGTTGGAATGATCCTTTGCTCGCTGTTGCCATGATTTTATACGAGTCGTCCCAACTTGCTCCCAGTTTACCTTCCTGTGGATCTTTTCTTGCTTGTGTTTTATCTTTAAGCACGTAGTCTCCGACTTTGAGTGGCCTGACCTTTGCCTTTTTGTTATAATAGTGTTCTGCTTATTATTTTTGGGCGATCATCCTTACGTAGGCCATATCTCTTTGTTCTTTGACTTCGTCGAGCTCCTGCCTTCTGCTTTCATCGTTCCTTGGTCTGCTCTCATGGGAGCATCTTAGGCTGGGCTCTCCGACTTCGACCGTTATTACCGCATCAGTCCCATAGGCTAATGAGTAAGGTGTCTCTCCTGTGCTTGTCTTCGGCGGGATGATATGGCGTTGAGAGTATTCTTTTGATATGCCATTTTTCAAAAAATTCAGCGATCTTCTTTCTTGTAAATTGGGGTCCATTGTCGCAACTGATCTCTTTGGGGAGGCCGAATCAGCATACGATGTTTTCCCATATGAAGGCGATCACTTCCTGTTCGCGTATTTGGGCGAATGTTCCTGCTTCTACCCTTTTAGAGAAATAGTCAGTCAAAACCAAAAGGAATCGTACGTTACCTCGTCCTGCCGGGAGGGGACCTACGATGTCCATTCCCCATTTGATGAACGGCCAAGGAGAAGTGACTGAGTAGAGATGTTTGCCTGCTTGGTGAATCATTGGGGCATACTTATGGTATTGCTCGCACTTTTTTATGAAATCCGCGACCTCTTTTTTCATGGTGGGCCAGTAATACACTGCCCGTATGAGGCATCTAACCAAAGCCCGATTGCCGAAATGAGCTCTGCAATGGTCTTCGTGGACCTCTTCAAGAACGCGCTGCGTCTGATTTGGGCCCAAGCATTTTGCCAGAGGGCCGCCGTACATTCTCTTATACAGGTCATAGTGGATGATGATATATCTGGCTGCTTGCATTCTCAGTTTCTTGGCTTCTTTTTTATCACCCGGGAGTACGCCCTCCTGCAAATATGTGACAATACGGTTGCGCCAATCCCAAGTCAGGTTTATAGTTCTTACCTCGATTAGGTCTATCGATGAGTTGAGAAGGTGGACTACACTTCTGTCCCCGGTTGCAATGTTTTTGGTAGCTGTGGCTAATTTGGAGAGGCCGTCTGCCTCGGTATTTTGTGTTCGGGTTATTTGGTCGAGTTGGCATTTGTCAAACTAGGGCAACAACTTGTAGATTTCGGTCTGGTACTTTTACAACCTTTGTTCCTTGATTTGGAAAGTTCCTGTGACTTGGTTGACAACGAGTTGAGAATCACAACATAGTCTTAGCCGTTTCGCCCCGCATTTGAGTTCTAGCCTCAGCCCTACAATTACGACCTCATTGTTAGTCATGTCCGGGCACCTTATGGAATGGCAAATCACTTCGCCGGCTAGGACTTCGAGTATGAGTCCCAGTCCAGACCCTGACGTGTTGGACGCGCTGTCAGTGTACAGGACCCAAAGGTCTTGTGTTTGGGAAGAAGCGTGGATGACTTCTTTTTCGACTTCGGGCATTATTTTTTCACTGAAGTCGGCGATGAAGTCTGCAAGGACTTGTGACTTTATCATTGTTCGTGGTTGATATGTAATATCGTGCTCGCTCAGTTCGATGGCCCATTTGGCCAACCTACCCGATAGCTCAGGTTTATGCAAAATGCTCCTAGGGGGAAAGTCGAGACGACCAAGATGGGGTGGCAATGGAAATATGGTCTAAGCTTTCGTGAAGCTACGACTAAGGCTAGAGCTAGTTTTTTTAGGTGAGGGTACCTCGTCTCATCGTCGACTAGTGTTTTGCTAATGTAATAGATGGAGACTGCATACCTTCATTTTCTCGGGCCAGGACTGCGCTCATAGCTACTTCGAATACGACGAGGTAGACGAGGAGATCCCCCTGCTCTGGTTTTGAAAATAATGGTGGCGATGACAAATATGCTTTTAATTCCTTCAGGGCTTGGACGCACTCAGAAGTCCATTGGAGGCTGTTTTCCTTCTCGAGTACGCCAAAGAATCTGTGACACCTATCCGATGATCGCGAAATGAATCTTGAAAGGGCGGCGATATGGCCAATTAACCTTTGAACCCTTTTTTTGGTGGTTAGATGTTCTGGTATTCCTTTGATGGCTCTAATTTGATCAGGGTTGACCTCGATCCCTCGCTGCGATACTAGGAAACCTAGGAATTTTCCCGAGTCCATGTCGAATGCATATTTTTCGGGATTCAGTTTCATTCCGTACCGTCTGAGTATGTCGAAGATTTCTTTTAGGTGGTCGATGTGATCCTCTTTCCTTTTGGACTTGACCAGCATGCCGTCTATATAGACTTCCATCATTTTGCCGAGTTGGTTTTTGAACATCCTCGTCACTAACCTTTGGTAAGTAGCTCCTGCATTTTCCAACCCAAAGGGCATGGCCCTATAGCAGTATGTCCCCTGATGGGTGATTAAAGTGGTTTTCTCCTGGTCCTCTTCTTCCATGAGGATTTTATTATAGCTCCCAGTAGGCGTCCAAGAAGCTCAGTAGTTCATGCCCGGCCGTTGCGTCGATGAGTTGGTCGATATGGGGTAACGAAAATGAATCTTAGACGCATGCTTTGTTCAAATCTATAAAGTATACACACATCCTCTATTTCCCATTCTTCTTTTTCACCATGACTACGTTGGCAACCCATTGGGGGTATTTTGACTCCCTAACGGAGCCGTTTTCCAATAGTTTTCCTACCTCATCGCATACCGTACCATTAATTGTGGAGTTGAACTTACGCCTAACCTGTCTCGCTGGGGGATGGAATAGATCGACGTTCAGCTTGTGCGTGGCGATTTCTTTCGGGATACCTGGCATATCCGCATAGCTAAAAGCAAACAAGTCCATGTTAGCAGTTAAAATTGACGAAATTTACTTGGTTCCTGAAGCTTGCAGCCGATGTAAGCTTTCTTACTGTGGTCGTCGCTGTCTAATTGAACGGGGTTGAGGTCTTCTACGATCGATCTCGCGCCTTCGACCATATCGGGGTCCCTGATGATGTTTTCTCTATCATCGCATAGCGACCTCGACCCTGTTGATTGCAATGCTTTTTTCTCTTTGTACTTCATTTGTTGAGTGAGCGTGCAGTCTAGAACGATGCGGTAACATTCTCGAAATGTGTGTTGTTCCCCTCGTGTATTAAATATTCCCCTTGGAAATTTGATGACTTGGTACAAGCTGGAGGGGATGGCTCTTATGGTGTGTATCCATGGTCGCCCTATTATGGTGTTGTATGCTGTGTCCTAGTCCATGATATGGAAAGTGGTTTCTAGAGTGACACCGTCGACCAGGACGGGGAGTGCGATCTCGCCAGATGTTTGCTCCATTGCATTGTTAAAACCTATTAGCGTGATTCAGCGTGACACTATCCTATCCTCGAGTTTCATTTGTGCAAGTACTCGAGGGTAGATAATGCACACGCCGCTCCCATAGTCTACCATAATGCGTCTCACATCAGTATCTAAAATTCGTAAAATGATAACAAAGGCATCATAATGGGTGAAAACCAAACCCTTGATATCTGACTTATCGAAGATGATACCTTCTTCGAGTTCATCAAACAGTTCGTGGGTGATTGACCGTTTGAGCTTGTGGGTTGTGGTGAACTTCACACTGTTAATGGAAGCATCGTCACCGCCATTGATGATCATATGAATGGTGTGGGTCAGCGAGGGTGGTTTCGACGGTCCTTGATGTTGTTCACGACCTCTGGCAAAGTTGACCCTTCCTCGGTCGCTTAGCAACTGTTTGAGGTGTCCTTGTCGTAGCATGTTTACGACCTCCTATCTTAAGACGATGCAATCCTTGATTTTGTGCCCTCGCTCTTGGTGGAACTCGCATAGGGCATCCGACTTTCTGGTATTCGGGTCTGACCTTATCTTTTACAACCACTTCACCTTTGGTCCGAGCTTCTCCAAGGTGTAGACTATTTCTGCAGGCGACACACAAAAATTGTGAGCGTATAATAAAGGGGGCATACCTCTCTCGTTCTGATGAATCCTTGTTTTTTATCGGGGCGGCCTTCTTCGTGGCGGGAGGAGGATGCAATGGCGGTTATGACATACGGTAGATGTCGTTCCCTGTTGGGTCGCGGAGCTGCGAGGTCCCTTCTCATATTATTTCTTCGATCTTTTCTGGATTTGGCTTGTACCGAGGTCAGTCGATGAGTCGGCCCGTTGAGGTCTTCCTCGTCTACTCAGATCTCGGCGAAATACGCGTTGTGTATTTCATCCCAAGTAGTTGGGGGGGGGGGG
>MCJB01029209.1:42731-73357 GCA_002018475.1 Nicotiana obtusifolia | reverse complement strand
GGGGGGGGGGGGGTTCTTCACAAGCCAACTTAATAACTTTCTTATTGCCCTTGAACTATTTCTTCTCAGCCTATTCTGAAAAGCTGCGACCGCCATTCCTTCCGATACATTCGGTGAGGTCATTCTTACTCGGTTGAACCGGGCGAGGAAGTCCCTCAATCCCTCTCCCGGAGACTGTTTAATAGCAAATATGTCATTTACTCTCGCCTCGGCCTTCGTGGCCCCAGCATGGGCCATTACGAACTTGTCGGCCATTTCTTCGAAGGTTTCAATGGAACGCACAGGCACTTGTGAATACCATGTTAACGCTCCTCCCTTGAGGGTCTCGCCGAATTTTTTTATCAAAATGGAGGATAATTGTTCCTTGACGAGATCATTTCCTTTCACGGCGGTGATGTAGTGAGTCACATGGTCTTCGAGGTTGGTCGTGCCATCGTATATTTTCAGATAGGGCGTCATTTTAAAGGTCTTTGGTATGGCATGTGGGGCGGCATCATCACTATACGGCTGCTCGACGAACCGACCAACATCTCTCTTTGGCAAGAGCTTAGGGGCGCTTGGTATCTAATCGACCCTTTCTTGGTGTTCTCTCATTTTTTCCCGAAGTGCTTTGTTCTCATTCTCCATGTCCTCTATCCTTTTCAGGATGGCTGCGAGAGTGTCGTCACCTGCACTATTAACGACATTATGAGTAATACCTGTCGTTGGAGGAGGAGGAATTTGATCATGCTGTTCATCCGCTGGTGGTATAACGCAAGTCCTCGCGTTTTCTATAGCCGTGTCTGAACATGCTTATGGAGTATGTTGGTTAGCGTGTCAGTTAGTAAAGCCTCAAAGAGCTTTTATTACTGCCGGTGGCGTCTCCTCCACCACGGATGTGGAGGCTCCCTTACCAAGAGATTTTGTGATGCTACAGTGAGGAGGGGGTGACCCACCTCGCCTGGGGGAGGCATTGGGCATTGCGTCCTCGTCCACTACTTCATAGCTCTCATTGATGATATTCATGAGGTTGGTTAGGAGGCCGCTCATTATTCTCGTTCTTTCTTCTCTGTTACCTGCCATATTAGATATGTGCATACAAAGAAAGGGGATCAATTTCTTGCTTTCTCCTTTTTTTTACGTTAGCAATTCGTGTTAGCTATAGATCTAGAGGAAACTAAAAATTTAACTAGGAAATCCCCACAGCGGCGCCAAATTGTTTGACCAAAAAGTATAACTTTCGGTTAAAACTATTATATTTATATAATAAAGGGTTAAACCTAGTTAATGATAATATCTCTAAATGGGGATCCTGAAAGTGTGGGTAATGTGGGAAAGATCTAGTGGGAGATTGATAATAACAAGAATTAAATATTCCAAAACGCATGAGCAATAATGGAGGAGTAACTAGCAATAAATAGCTGACTTTTAAGTAAATAGGAGGAGTGATTCACCCAATGAAGAATAAACTAGATGATTGTTCCTCCTGACAATGATGAGTGACAGATAAATCCTAGAATGTTCGAACTATTCTCGGATCTGATAGAAAAGTATAGAATAATACGAATAAGAATCTTGATGAAAAGGTAATGTTTATATCTTTGTTAGAGAGAGAGAATCTTTTTCAGAAATCTGTTCTTATCACCTGAATATTACATACCCTTTTTCCTTCTCTTTTGTCCTCTTTATACGGAACATATCCCTAGTAAACCCTAATATTACATGTGTAGAGAATATTCTTTAGAATATTCCCTCTATTATCCTATTCTAAAAATTAGCCATTACGATTCTTTCCGCGTACCTCGTTCTCGACCATCATAGGCATCCTGACCACGAGCTTCGCCATTTCCTGATCGACCTCGACTGATTTTTCCTCAATACTTCCTCGCCCTAAATGTTCCGTGGTAGATTTTGACCTATACAAGTACATAATTTTAAAAGTCAAATGAATATTATATTAACAAATTAAATTTATTCGAGATCTATACTTTCGTTACTACAATTCACAAATTTTTCTCGCACGCAAAATATAAATTATTTTATTTCTTTAAAAAATAATTAATAAAAATAATTTTTTTGAAAATTTGGTCAACTAGCAGGCTAATATTGGACAGATAGGGGTGTTAAACATAGTGTAGTCAAAGTATGCTTAAGCCTTGAAACGAGGAGCAAAAACATATTGAGCGCTCCGCCTTGCTTAGCTAGCGCTTCAATGTCCTCATCAAGGGTTTAAGGCACTCTTTCCCCTGCCGATAAGCGTAATACAGAAGAGACGACACTAAATAATTAATGTTTCACTGTATCTTAATTTTTTTGTCAATTTTTTTAACCATATATTTGTCATTCATGGTTATAATTATTAAATTTTGGCTACACATATATATTTATATATTTTTTTATTTGCGTCTTTCTTCATTCATGTATGTCAGCATTAACCAACAAGAAAACTAAAAGAGAGTGTCCATGAAAAATAAAAAATTGGGATATTAAGGGATTTTGTTTTACACTCTTTAATAGGAATATTAAAGAATGAGTTTCCTACGTGCTGTAATTTCCTTTTTCCTTTTTAACGTACGAAAATTTTGACCTATTTAATAGATTAAATAATGAGTTTCCTATCTATTGTTTTATTTTTTTTTCCTTTTTAAGTATGAAAATTGTGACCTCTTTAATAAGATATTAAATAAAGAGTTTTCTACTTATATATTGTCCTAATTTTTTTTCCGTTGTAACCTACGGAAATATAGACTTTCCCACTAAGCTAGGATATGAAGGGACCGTTTCTACATTCTTTGTCAGAGTACAATTAGGGTTTCTAATTAAAGAAGGATTTTCCTACTTCTTCTACTCTTCTTAATTACAATTCCTTTTTATCATACGACAATTTTTGTTTTTTTCTAAAGGAGTATTCTATTTATCCATTATAGAGTGTACTTAAGAAGGGTGAAAAAGGCGAATGACATTTCGATAGGGGCTTCGTGCTTTTAATATAGTATAGATTAGTTTGATATAGATATTATATACGGTAAAAATCAGTCTCAGAAGATGAGTGAATTAGGAAAAAGCACTTATCAAGGATGACCAATCAACAATGATTCTACCATGTTCACACCGAATACAAACCTGTGATCGGATAAGATGTTGATACCGGATACAAATTTGTGGCTGGATAAGAAGCAATTCAAGATATGACCGTTAGAGAAATGTTACAAGATTCCTCCGCTCTTAGCATTTATTAGGCTTTATCCTTTATTATTCTTTATGACCTTTTTATTACCTTTTATTGTAGCATTAATCGGTGATTTATGGGGTATAATTGGTAGATCATACATCCCATAGCTCTAGTATAAATAGAGGCTTTCATTCTATTGTAAGACATCAAGAAATACTGATTGCAAAAGACTAGTATTCTTTCTCTCAAGTTTTTTTTACAAGGGTTATCTTCTTGATCTCGGTGGAGCATTCTGAAGCCCATGCTTGTCTTTTCTTCAATTATTCGTATTTTTTGCTTTGTTCTTCGTTATTTTACTTTCACGAATCAATTTAATCCACGTGTCTATAAATTCAATTATAGTATTTTTCCGGTAAATAGTTTGGCGCCTACCGTGGGGCATAGACAATTGTGGTGCTAATTTGATCTATTCATCTTTTTATACTAACGTGCTTTAAAGGTTTTTCTATTTTAAGCAAATTACAGTTATGACGTACAATGATGTCAAAAACTCGCTCAATGTTGGAACAAACTACAACGACGAGCCCATGGACAATCTCCATAATGGAAATCAACAAGATGGTTCAACCAATGAAACTCGTCTCGATGGGAATGAGTCAACTCCTAACCGGGTAGAAGAAAAAACTCGACATGAGAGGAGTCCTTTTCCTAATATTATGGATGATTGAAAAGTGCAAAATACAACACGAAATTGATGCTCGCTAATCAAAGATAGTATAGTAAAATTACCGTCTCCACAGGGATTGGATTTAAACAATGCTCAAGTAATTTCTAACTTAACGCTATTCAGGATGACCAAAGCTTGATTTGTAATGATTATGAACTACGTTTAACTACTAAAATAAAGCAATTGACAATTGACATCAAGGAGTTAGAGATTCGCAGAATTGGTTTCTTATCAATGCGAGGAATAAGGGTTTGACATGATAGGTGCAAGATAGCTATTTGGGATTTAACTCTAGTTTAATTCACTCTAATGTTCTAATGATTTGCAGAATTGGTTTCTTATCAATGTGAGGAATAAGGGTTTGACAGGATAGGTATAAGATAACTATTTGGGATTTAACTCTAGTTTAATTCACTCTAATGTTTTAATGATTCTCACGAATTCACTCGATGATTAGTTCAAATGTGAACTAATATAAGAATTGTGAAGTATGCAAGCATGCGTTAATGGATTAGTCCTTAGGGAAATGTCTCTTGAATATTCTCCTAACTTGATTTAATCAACAATTCAACAAGCTCTTCCGATTACTTAAGAGAATCAATGAATTAAATCAAACAAAATAATGCAAAGATAATCATCAAGATATTCCTCTTTCGATTAAATAACTAATGAATAAAGTTGCAACAATTTAAAACTCCATAAACAAATTCAAGCACGAACCACCATATCCGTCAAACCGTAAGGTAAAATAATCCATACTCATGGAGGAAGTCATCATAAATATAATTAAAAAATAAGAAAGCATCAATCTAACGTTACAATCCAAACTCTTGTATTGAATTGATGGAAATATGGTGAAATTCTGTGTCTTGTAGTCTCTAATGCTCTCCCAAAGGTTCCAAGGCCAAAAGTCCCTTCAAAATGTCTTTTTGGTGTATTTATATCTTGTAGGAGTGGACCCAGGCGAAATTACCTTTTCCAAGCCAAAACAGGACATATACTCTGAGAAAATTGTACAGGTGCGCCGCCCCATGCGGGGTGCTAGTAGGGAAGTTAAGAGAGCATGTTTTGATGGGCAGCAACAGAAATACACTGCCGCGCCGCCCCATGTGCCGCCCCATTGAAGGTTTTCTAGAGTGTTTCGTTTGTTTCGCGTTTTGACATCCAGACTTGGCTCCTGATCCCCGAACATGATCCCCGTTTAATCTCTTGGGCTTTTACTCAAACTTTAAAGCCCCAACTTGTTCAATTTAGCTCCCGAATATCTTTTTCACTCAAAATCACTTCCTACAAGGCATAAAACACATAATAAGTGCAATACACTAAAATTTAAACTCAAACACAAGTAAAATGCAGTAATTAGAGTGCAAACTAGGACTAAAACATGTGATTCTAGCCTACCATCAACATCCCACACTTAAATCATTGCTCATCCTCGAGCAATCAAACTGCATTCACATAGAGACGACCTTCTCATCAGACAACTTTCCTAACGCATCATGCCAAGACTATTGAAAATAGACTAAGCACCATATTGTAACATCCTTGCCTCAAGATTCGACTCAAAAGCACCACGCATTTTTCATAATATGCTCACTTACTCTAACACAGAGGTCAAAGAATTCACCTTATCTTCGCAAATCATATGCCCTCACACAAACAATAGAGAGTAGTTCCACGCACAATAAATTCAAGAACAAATAGGAACTCAAGATAGAAAAAATTCACTCACTCTCAGAATTAAGATTCATGTGCCACATACGACGTACAATAGGCTTGTCCGTAGTATAATACTCTACTAATTGAGCTCATTCAATCAAAGATCAAGTAAGACTTTATTTTGGTTGTACTGCGGGATGGGTAGGATACATTTGGATATAGTGAGTACACCTCCCTAAGCACTTTAATACATATACATTAACAATTCAAACCCACACTTATGTTGAACGAAACCCCAATCTTCATTCATAATAGCATCAAGCTTCCCATATCTTTAAGCACAAACAAGATGAGAACTACCACTAGCATGGAATCCATTTTTTTCTTTTCTATATTCTTTTTTTTTCTTTTTTATTTTTTCAATCAAACTCCTTTATTCAATTTTCTACAGGTGGCTCTCACAATTTTTCACACAATGCACCTTTCTCCTTTTTCAATAGTTCCACCCAATAACCCGACCATACCTTAACTTTCACAACCTCATAATAATTTTAAGTGCTCAAGCGAGGTAGAAGGTTCAACCAAAGGGTCAATTCAAATAAAGTGGATTAGGCTTGTAGTATGGTTGCCAAAGAAATAGGATTACAGGGTTAACTAAGATATACATTAATTAAGTGGGTAAAAGTATATATGTGGCTCAACAAAAAAATGCCTATATCACTTCCTAGACTGAACAAAACTACTATTTCGCTTTGCAAACACACGGGGCAAGTTCTAAACATCAATCGACAAGCACATAATATCAACAAAACCTCACACTCACATTGGCACATAACTCACTTAGGATCGGGTCTATCCCGAATCTTTAGTCAACATAGTTAGGCTAAGTTACAATCACACAATTTAAGGTACTTATTTAAGAGTCAAGAACTGAGCCTAGGCATCACAAATAAGGCACTCACTTCTCTCAAGGCACAACAAAGTCAAGAAAAATCATCTCCATTTAATATCATAGCACAAGACTTCACTACTCCTACTAAAAGAAAAACTAACCACACCATGTTCAACAAACACCCTTGGAAAAGAACCGCGGCACAAAGAAAAGCCAAGGGATAATTATTACACTACCTAAGAAAACAAAACACAAATAAACGACTCAAGTGTTTTTTTCTTCGACTTTAATCCCTCAAGAAGACAGCCGAAGAAATCCATCGTCGGAAAAAGTAAAAAAAAAAAAAAATCAATCAAAGAAACGAAAACAAATACACATATACGTATATACATTCTCCACCCCACATTTTAAATGTTGGCATGTCTCCATGACATATAAATAAAAAGAAAGAGGTAAAGGAAACTTCCTTGATTCATCTAGTCGGGGTCTGAATTGAAGTCGGGATCTCCTTTGCACACTAGACCAAGTACACACATCCACATTGAGAGTTTCTTGTCCACTTTCTTTGGGTACACCCCACACTTATCAGCTTCACTCTTCCCAAATTACTCTTTTAGGGCCCCCATTTCTTCTTCCATTTTGAAGATCAGCCTTTCATCCCCACTCTGAGCATGAGCTGCCTTTCCTGAATATCTAGAATTTCTCTGCCTATTGCTAAGAAGGGTCTTCCTAAAATTAGAGGGACCTCCCTATTTTCCTCCATATTCACCACAATAAAATCCACAGGGAACACAAATTTGTTTACCCGATCCATCACATCTTCCACTATTCCTTCAAGTATGAGTGTGGTTTGATCTGCCAGCTGCAAGGACACAGGAATTAACCTGATCTCTCCAATCTCTCTCTCCAATTTTATGAAAATAGACAAAGGCATAAGATTAATGGAAGCACCTAAATCACACAAAGATTTTTTAAATTTAGTACTTCCTAAAGAGCAAGGTATAGTAAAACTCCCTGGATCTCCACATATTTTAGGGAGCTTATTTTGCAAGATGGCATTACAATGTTCCGTCAACTTGAATACCGATGTCTCTTCCACTTTTCGTTTCTTGGACAATATCTCCTTCATGAATTTAGCATAAGCTGGCATCTGTGAAAGCACCTCTGTGAAAAGTATATTCACATGCACCTGCTTGAGCACTTCTAAAAAGCACCCGAATTGTTTATCCAGCTTTTCTCTTCTTTGCTTCTGAGGGAAAGGTAGAGCAGGCATGTATTTGTTCTCTTCAGTATCGTTGTTTGTTGAATTATCATTTTTCTTCTTTTTTTGAGCTCTAATCTTCCCCTTCTTCTTGAGATCGTCCTCTACCATCCCTACACCTTTTTGAATGTCGTCATTTTTCTGCTCTTCCACAATCTTCTCCGTCTTTCAATCGGCTCCTCCTTTTGCTTTGCTATGGGATCCTTCAACTCGTGCCCACTCCTCAAAGATACTACATTTATTATATCTTTTGGATTTCTTTCATTATCAGCAGGGAGCATTCCTAGGACCCTATCAGATAATAGAGTAGCAAGTTGCCTAACCTGTCTTTCTAGGTTTCGAAAATCTGTGCCTAGTTCTTTGATAGCTGCACCATGTTCCCATATAGCTAAGCTATGAGTTTCAAGCCTCTCACCTGTCTTGATAATAATAGTCTTTATTAGATCTTCCATGCTAGACTGATTAAACTATGGAGGCTGATATTGCGGCCTCTGCTGATTTTGAAAGCCTGGAGCTCCTTGTCCCTGGGGTCTAGAGTTATTTTGCTGCCATGAGTTCAGGATACCACCACTTGGTGAATTCCAAGAAAAGCCTGGGTGCCTCTGTCACATTGAAATTGTTACCACTCTGGTAGTTGCCTCTATCAAAGCTTCCCACAGCATTTACCACTTCATTTGCAGCTAAGGCTTGACCTTCATGCGTTGGATGACCCGTTCCACATAAATTACAATCTGGTGTTGGCTGGCTTTGGACCTTGGATAAGGTCAACTTCCTTATCTCTTTGGCCATGGCGTCTAGTTGGGCTTGCATTACTATGTTAGAATCTACTTGATGAACCCCAACTGATTTTCTTCTATCATTGCTCTCAGTCGGCCACTGGTTAGTATCTTTAGAGAGCTCATCAAGAATTGCCACAATCTCCTCAGGAGTCTTCTTTATTAAAGGAACTCCAACTGCAATGTTCAGAGTTCATCTTGAGGGAGGTGTCAGTCCATCCCAAAAGTCCTGCAGTTGCATCCATAATTCAATCCCATTATGCTGACACTTCCTCACTATCTCCTTGAATCTTTCCCAAGCCTTGAAAACTCTTTCTGTGTCCGTCTAGCAAAAGTTGTGAATTTTCCTTCTAAACTTCACCGTTTTTGCAGCTGAGAAGTATTTGTCAAGAAACTTTCTAGTCATATCTTCCCATGACCTGATCGACCCCGTTGGTAAGCTACGAAGCCAGTGCTTCACGTCATCCTTCAGTGAAAAGGGGAATGCCCTTAAGTATACTGCATCTTTTGACACTCCGTTGTACTGGAATTTGTTCATGATTTCCTCAAAATTCATCAAATAAGTGTTAGGATCTTCATTCACCTTCCCTCTGAAGACACAGTTGTTCTGGATAGTTTGAAGCAAGCCTTGCTTCAACTCGAAATTGTTTGCTGCTACTAGTGGAGGTCTGACACTGGACAATCCCTGATTATAGACTGGTTTGGCATAATCACCCAATATTCTACTAGGCCTGGATACCGCATTCTCGAACTGGTCTACAATCAAGGGTTGATTTAGATTGAATCTTCGACCCACATCATCGTTGACGGTCTCATCAGTAGCTCTACGGGCTGCCTCAGCTGCTATCCTTACAGCTTCTTCTTCGTGCTGTGCTGCCTCTCTTGCAGCTAAATCTACCTCGTCTTCACCGTTATTAGCCATGTGTTCTTGGGTTGAAGTTTGCCCCAAGAACTTTCCGGTGCACTCTTTTTCTTTCCTTAGTTGTTGCAGGTGTTTTTCCAACTCTAGTTTGTAGGGTATTACTTCTTTTGAAGAAGATCGAGTCATACACCACGAACTTAACCTGTTGCCTGCACACAAAAGAGAACCCGTGAAGAATAAAAACAAAAAAAGAATAAATTCCTGAATTAGCACCAAAAACTATTTTGAACACTATTGATTGCCAATCCCCGGCAACGACGCCAAATTTGACGAGCGCAAAACACAACATGAAATTGATGCTCGCTAATCAAAGATAGTATAGTAAAATTGTCATCTCCACAGGGATTAAATTTGGACAATGCTCAAGTACTTTCTAGCTTAACACTATTCAGGATGACCAAAGATTGATTTGTAATGATTATGAACTATGTTTAACTACTAAAATAAAGCAATTGACAATTGACAGCAAGGAGTTAGAGATTCGCAGAATTGGTTTCTTATCAATGTGAGGAATAATGGTCTGACAGGATAGGTGCAAAATAGCTATTTGGGATTTAACTCTAGTTTAATTCACTCTAATGTTCTAATGATTCTCATGAATTCACTTGATGATTAGTTCAAACGTGTAGTCAAGACTCCTCTATCGATTAAATCTTAAATCTACGAGGTAAACTAATATAAGCATTGTGAAGTCTGCAAGCATGCGTTGATGGATTGGTCCATAGGATAACGTCTCTCGAATATTCTCCTAACTTGATTTAATCAACAATTAAATAAGCTCTTCCGATTACTTAAGAGAGTCAATGAATTAAATCAAACAAAATAATGCAAAGATAATCACCAAGATATTCCTCTTTCGATTAAATAAACTAATGAATAAAGTTGCAACAATTCAAAACTCCATAAACGAATTCAAGCATGAACTAGAGTTAAAATCCACAAATATTTATCAAAATACCATATCCGTCAAACCCTACGGTAAACTAATCCATACTCATGGAGGAAGTCATCACAAATATAATTAAAGAATAAGAAAGAATCAATCTAACGTTATAATCCAAACTCTCGTATTGAATTGATAGAAAGATGATGAAATCCTGCGTCTTGCAGCCTCCAATGCTCTCCCAAAGGTTTCAAGGTCAAAAGTCCCTTAAAAAACGTCTCTTTGGTGTATTTATGCCATGTAGGAGTGGACCCATGCGAAATTATCTTTTTCAAGCGGAAATAGGAAAAATACTCTAGAAAATTACACAGGTGCGCCGCGCCGTCCCATGCTGGGCGCTAATGGGGAAGTTAAGAGAGCATGTTCTGACGGGTAGCAGCAGAAATACACTGTCGCACCACCCCATGCGGCGCGGTAGTGAATGTTTTCCAGCGTGTTTTGTTTGTTTCGTGTTTTGACATCCAGACTCCTGAACATGATCCCGGTTTAATCTCTTGGGCTTTTACTCAGACTTCAAATCTCCAACTTGTTCAATTTAGCTCTCGAATATCTTTTTAACTCGAAATCACTTCCTACAAGGTATAAAACACATAATAAGTGCAATATACTAACAATTAAGCTCAAACACAAGTAAAATACAATAATTAGAGTGCAAACTAGGACTAAAACACGTGATTCTAGCCTACCATCAATGATGAGCGGGTGGCTGATACCGTGAAAGTGTTGAGAGCACAACAACAAAAAATTATGAACCATCTCTCAAGGTAGGACCAGATAATGACTGAGCTTCAATAAGTAATATCGGGGGGCTTCAAGTAATTCAGATGGTGGAATTAGAGTCCCACCTGGTGTGCTAATAAGTCAAACAGTCCTGAGAACCGAAAATGTTGCTTCAAGAGGAGAGTTTAGATTAAACAAAAATCAAGCACGTGATGCCGGTAGTGGATCTGAAAACGAAAACAACGCTGACAATTCTTTCAAAACCGAACTCATGAAGTGTATGAGAGAAATAAATTCTCGAATGGATCAGACTGCTAAGGAATTTCATGCCCGAATAGATAAGATTTCGGGGGCACCTCCGGTCCTAAAGATCCCCAACTCGAAAAAGTATTTTCAACTGCCGCTCAAATAAAGTTCAGCTCCAGAGCTGATTCCGAAAAGATTCAAGATGTCGGCTATTTTGAAATATGATGGAATATCAGATCCACATGAGCACATTACAACATACACCATAGTTGCGAAGGGGAACAATTTGGCTCCACATGAGATTGAATTCGTTTTACTAAAGATATTCGGGGAGATCCTAACAAAAAGGGTTTTAACATGGTATTCACTTTTTTCTGAATTCTCAATCGATTCTTTTGAAATGCTTGCAAATTCTTTTATCAAATCTCATGTTGGAGCAAGGAAAGATCAAGCTAGGAAAGCAGAAATATATTCAGAATCACTTAAGGAGACTCAGAGTTGCTACGAGAGTTCGTGATCCGATTCCAAAATGAGATAATATTGTTGCCGAGAGTACCAGATGAATGGACAGCGGAATCATTTACCAAGGGTCTCAATCCATCAAGCTCCAATGCCTCAAGAAAGTTGAAGGAGAGTTTGTTGGAATTTCAAGCAACAACGTGGGCATATGTTCATAACAGGTACAAATCAAAGATTTACGTAGAAGATGATCAAACAATTATATTGACATCTTCTACAGCCCAGAATCAAGGTCAACAGGACTTTGATCCGAGGCATTCTGGATACCATTTTGAACCATACCGATTAGCACCACAGACTGATAGGAGGCAGGAATGTTCCCGTTGCCATTCGCCCAAAAATAACTAGAAATGTCTATAAATGTTGGGGACTGTTGCATCAGAGCAACAAAAAACCACAACAATAAGTACCGGAAGCATCTGAAAATGGCTCGAATAGTCCATATAGGATAACGGAGATAGCACAAACTGGATCCAGAATAAGGAAAAGAACCGGGGACTGCCAAATAAGGGATTGGGGACTGCCAGATCAGTCTGGGAAGAAAGAAATAGAAGGAATCAGAATCAACAACCAACTAGACCCAATGGATGCCAGCCCGATCGCAATTCCCCTGCAATGTATTTTGTCTCATTCCCCGTAAATTATCATATATGCAAAGTTGTAATACTTGTGTACGTCAAAGTAATGGAATGAAGCAAAACTTGCACTTTCTAAAACATTCTCGTATATGTCTGAATGAACAAAATCATTCTTAAAATTTGCTCACACTTAAAAGCAAATAAGGATTATAAATCTGGACTACTGTGCCCGGATGAACATGAGACGTCCTCTTCATAAGCACCATAAACATAAGGGCCCTCTCTTATGAAGCCATCCAATCAAATGGGGGATGTCTTATTTTCCGACAGTAAACTTAACCACAAGCATAAATTTTTCGGATTTTAACAAAATTGGAAGTACAAAAATCCTGGTCATTACATCCTCGGTCTCTAAAGAAGTGAGGTTATGAAAGTTTTTGGGTGCAACTAAATTTCCAGGAGTCAAAACTCAAAGAAAAGTTTTGAGTACAAAAAAAAAACTGAAGAGTTGAAATTCAAAGATTAAAAGTTCTGGGTGGACACCAAAAATTCGAGATCAAGTTTTCTGTAATGATGGTGCTTCTTCAGCGCCAATCAATCATCGATGAAAGAATAATAAGTGGAGTTATCATCTGAATTCCTAAGTTCTGCACTTTTTTTTTCTTTGCCCGATTTTTGTTCAGATTGGATTTTTCCGGCAAGATTTTAATAAGGCGGTGACGAGGGTGGAAAACATTCACTTTCCGGTCACATCATAGTGACCAACCGGAAAGTGGGAGGATTATCTGTATACGGTAAAAATCGATCTCAGAAGATGAGTGAATTAGGAAACAACACATATCAAGGATGACCAATTAGTAGTGATTCTACCATGTTCACATTGGATACAAACTTGTGGCCGGATAAAATGTTGACAGTGGATATAAATCTGTGACCATACAGGAACCAATGCAAGATATGACCATTAGAGAAACGTTACAAGATTCCTCCGCTCTTCATTAGGCTTTATTACCTTTTATTATTCTTTATCACCTTTTTATTACCTTTTATTATAGCATTAATATCGTTGATTTATAGGGCATAATTGGTAAACCATACACCCTCATAGCTCTAGTTTAAGTAGAGGCTTTCATTTTATTGTAAGACATCAAGAAATATTGATAGCAAAAGACTAGTATTCTTATTCACAATTTTTTTTTACAAGGGTTATCTTCTTGATCCCGGTGGAGCATTCTAAAGCCCAAGCTTGTCTTTTCTTTTATTATTCTTATTTTTTTGTTTTGTTCTTCGTTATATTACTTTCACGAATCAATTTAATCCACGTGTTTATAAACCACATTATAAGTTTAATTTTACCATTTTTCCGATAAACAAATACAAGTACAAGTAAATTTCGTTTAAATTAGAGTAAAATGGGAAATATGGGCTAAAATCCAAATGGGGGTAAGAAAATTATGAGGTGAATATGAATTTTCTGTATTGATGATGCGGCGTTATTTTTTTGCAATTTAGTTTATGTGACAATTTAGTTTTAATACCTGGCGAGAGTTTGATGAATTTTTGCTAATTTTCAATTTTTGTACAAAATATAGGGATGGTGGATGTACTTTTTAGTTACAAAATTATGTTTTAAGTTTTTTGCGGCAAATTAACTTATACGTAACTTTTATACTACTATATTTGTATTGGTGGAAAAAAGGCATGACACGTGAACCATTAGCAAGGTGACAAGTGGCAATTTCAGTTAAATAAATTAAAAGAATTGGAAAGGCACGAGCGAAACACCCCCGGTATTCCATCAAAAAGGTACTGGTCCTGACAGCTGAAAAAGAAGAAATAGGTACGAGATGAATGAAGACCATAAAAAGGAAAGGTTCATGAATCCGTTATAAACAAGGAAGGAAAATCGGCATTGATCGTGATTACGGAAAATCCTCAGTCATTAATGTCACCGTTACAATTATATATGGTAACGGACAATTAAGACAATTAATGCCATTAATAAGCCAGAATTAAGTAGGAAAATCGTTATAATTATGTACTCTTATATAAGGACCTGATCCTCATTTGTAAAGACATCTGAATTTTTTATCAATATATACAATTATTCTTTTACTTTATTCAAAGTGTTAACAAAACCGTAATTCTGAGAGAAATTAGCGATCAATTTTAAGTTTTCTTTCCTTATCTAATATTTTCATTATTCTTTTTATTCTTTGAATTACCAAGAAAGCGAAATAATTTTGATTATCCGTAATCCGATTTCTTTTTGTTATTAACTTTGACAGAAAAATCTATTTTTGGGTTAAACAATATTACCATTACATAGCAGGTAACCTAATTATTTTCAAGATTTAAATTTCATGATTATCTGAAAATATTTATCGGTGACTTGACAATTTTTTTTTTTTTTGCAAAGTCCGTGTGTATACTCTTGAAATTAATCCACAGGTTAGATCAAAGTCCTCTCTCTTGCATACACCACGTATCAAAAAGTAGGAAAACAAATAATTGCCTTTTTCTTTTTAAATTGTGGTTTGGAATATCTATAATTGTACTTTTCCACCTCTGCCTTCAAACTTTTCAGGGAGGTTTAGTATCAGTTCTTTGTGTTGCGTGTAGCTTTGGAGAATAATCATTCTTTTAATAAACCTCAATTTTCACAAGAACCACAAAAATGAAACCAGAAGACGACATTCATTCCTCAAAATATCTAAGAGAAAAAATAAAAATTGGAGAAGTACTGTGAACTGACTGAACTAAAATATTTAAATAAATCTAAGTAACAAAATATATCACGCATACTGTGTGTTAGAAAAGGATTTTCCTGGTAGCATTATCGTGCTTATGGTTGTTTTTTCCAAAAAAAAATAAAAATATTGTTTTTGCTATTTGTCTAAAAAAGCAAAAAACGGATTCTTTGTTGCCAAGAATCCAATATGATGAAAATGATTTCTTTTGTATTTCATGTTACCTTTACCATGCCAGGAGTCAGTTGTCATGGAAAAAACCTCTCCATTCGGGAACATGAAAATGGGTTAACGTGCATAGAAAGGAATCAAACGTGTGCAGAATGGAATCAAACGTGTGCAGAAACCAATAGCCAGGATTACTTGCACGTAATATAGACAACATATAATCAAATATTTTAATCAAACATAAAATCGATACTTATCTCTTGAAACGTAACCTCGATCACAAAAAGAGCCTTCAAGTAAGAGCAAAATCATCAACGAGATCATCCTCCAGTTTCACAGTCTTCTGCTGTGTGACCCGAATAATGTCCAGAATTAGTAAAATTTGTATACGCGAATTTCTCCTATGAAAACCTTGTAGTAAAAATCATGGTCTCCTTATGGAATAAGACCCCTTTATATATTTTTCTTAAAATTCCACTAGGCAGTTTGCCCAGGATTAATTTTTCATAAATACAACATAAAGTACAAAAATGGAGGGGGACATATACCTTACCTCCCAGAAGAGAATGTGTGCACTCTTGGTCATCCAAGCATGACAACCAAGTATGCTTAAACAGCTACGATAGGTTAGACCTATGATGATGTAATGATTGTCTATCTTATAGTATCGATAGACAATCATATGTACAAAAACAGTGTGAAGCGAATGTAGGTCAACTATACAAAAAAGTACATATGTTTCTAAATCTACTAAGTGAGTGGGTTGAAATAATATCCTCCATGTGCAATGAGATCTATTTCTAGCAAAAAAAAAAAAAGAATCTTCTAAGTTGTGTATCTGATATTAAGTAATAGCAATTTTCAACTTTGCTTTGGCATTGATAGCAAAGAAAGCAGGATTGAAGCTGGCTAACAAAAGGGGGCCATGAAACTGGGCAGTAGTACTGGCACTGTTTGAAATGTGTGGTAGAGAGCTGAGTTGCCTTCATGTTCCAGTGAGTGTTGTGACTAGTATGCTGAGAAGTGTTCTGTTGCTGGGGTCTGAACAGCCAATGCAGGTGAGGTAGGTTTGTGCCCCTAAGGTCTTCCTGCCTTGGTGACTGCTGCTGATGTCTGCTGCTGCCATGGTGGATGCTACTGAAGCGGTGACTGAGTTTTTGTCTGTTGCTGCTACTGTTGCAATCTTGGGTTTTACATGTGATGTCCAATAAATGTAGCTCCTTCTGAGTCAGTACTGGTATGGCTGACTGGATTAGTTTGTTTATGAGGCTGCTGCATTCCTTAGAGTCTTCATGTGTATCTGCGTGCTGGTTCTGTTGATTTTCGCCTTGTAGTATCTGCTGATGTGGTGTGTGTCTGTTTATCTTGCTGCTGTTGCTGCTGTTGCTGCTGCTGTTGTGAAGCTATATGTTGTTTGTCTGGTGCTGATGAGTGTGCTGCATTGTGTTGGTCCTATGAACAATAGTATGGAGAGGATTCCATGGTGATTGTTGCAACTGCAATAGGATGAGCACTAAGAGTGCTGATACCACACATTGCAATTGTAGCAATAACCTGAACCAATCCAATGTATCTGCTTTTTGTGTTTCTGTAACTTGTGGCTTCTGTTGTGCTTCTGTGATTTGTAGTATCTGCTGAGATGGTGATTGTCTGTATGTCTTGCTGCTGCAGTGAGGCTGTGTGATGTGATGATGCCTGTGAATGTAGTGACTGGTGGTTCCATCTTCTTCTGACTCAGTAGTAGAGTGGCTGCCTGGGTTGGTGTGCTTTTGATATTGTGGTTTCCTGTTGAAACTGTGATTGAGAGTAAAAAGTAGGGTCCTAGGTGATTGATGTAATTGCAACAGATTGATCACTAAGAATGCTGATACCACACATTGCAATTACAACAATATCCTGGACCTGTCCTGTTTACCTGCAATGTTCATTAAGAGGATTGAAAGATAGGGGTTTATGACTTTTGTGATAGCAGTGGTGTTTTTGGCTTCTGTGTTGGTTCTATGTTTATGGCTGCTGGAGTTGTTGGAATTGTGAGTGTCTTGTCCTGTTGTTGCTGTGGTAACTGGTGTGACATAGTGTGCAGTGTATGTATTAGGTGTATTTGTGGGTGCTGAGAGGTAACTGTTTGTGATTTGTGAGGATGTTGTTTTGTGGGAGACTGTTTTATTGTTGAGGTGGTCTGCATTGCAATATTATAACAAGTAAAGAGGGAGGTGATGATCCTGGAGTATTGATGTAGTTTCAATAGGATGAACATGAAGGATGTTGATACCACACATTGCAACTGCATCACTGTCCTGGATCTTTTCACTGTACCTGCAAAAAAAAGCAAATTAGTTAGTGAAATATGGCTGTTGTCTTTATTGGAGGGACTGATGGTCAATTCTCCATTTGTGTTCTTCTGGCTATTGTCTTCAACAGTAGTTTCCCTTAGGTTCTTGTGTGTTATAGCGAGAAGAAATTGATGGTAACTGTTACAAATGAAGGAATTTTGGGGTTGGTGTTGTTGTAGTCTGTACAGTCTGGTTGGATATGTCAAACAGTTGTGGATGTAGTCTTTGGTGTAGAACAAAGTTGGAGTGCTGTGCTGTCATCTTTTTTCAAAGGTTGTTACTAGTCTTTTGGTGTATCTCAAGTAGAATGAGCACTAAGGCTAATACCATACACTTGAGATGCAACAAAAGTATAAAATTGGTACCTGCAAAAAAGAAAACAATATTAGAGAAAATGTCCCTAATGCTCTGTTCCACTGCCAATTTGTTCTGGCATTGCTGCTGTGTTGTTGCAGTTGAGTTCTTGGCATTGGCTTTATACAGGCTTCCTTGTTAATCATAGCAATTAGCTCAACTTTGTATCACTTGTGGTGGTAGGATAGTCCTTTTGGTCCTTCTGTGTCTGAAGGCTGGAGTGCCTTTTTAGTCAAGGTGGAGCTGTCCTCTTATATGTGCAGGTAAGTCCAAAAGGATATTATAGTGTCTGGAGGAGGTGAGGTCATGGATGAGTTTTGATAGAGTGTCTGCAGGGTACATGAGAGTATTCAATTTTCTCAAATTGTTGACTCATGCTTGAGAGCTGCTGTATATGCATACTTAGAGTCCAAGGAGGGCTGGATTTTCTGGTGACTAGTGTATGAGTAACTGAGAATCGGCTTCTAAATGGACTCTAGTGTATCCATTTTCCAGAAACCATTTGATGCCAATGCATGCTTCTTCAACTTCTGCTAGGTTATTAGTACCTTCTCCCATGGGGCTTGCAATTGCATGAATGAAGTGGCCATTATGGTCTTTGATGATAATTCCTGCTCCTATTCTTCTTGGGTTGCCCAAAGCACTACCATCAGTGTTCACTTTGACATAACCTAGAGGAGGTTTGAGCCAAGTGACCTGCTGTATAGTGGTATGCTGTTTCACAGCCTCTATAATAGGGTATAATTCAGACCATCTTAGTGGCCATTTGGTGTTGACATGGGAGGTTTTAAGCAGTAATTGGAGATCAGAGATGATGGAGTACAAGGTCCTTGTCACAGTTGATGATTTCTTTCCATATTTTGCAGCACATCTGTTTTTCCATAAATTCCAGCAGATTATGATTAGCATTGTGTCAAGGACCAGTTTCTGCAGTTCATTATTCCTTTGTCGCATCCACCAATTCATCAACAGAATTCTCAGTGGCTGTATGTGGTTTTGGATGCCTATTGGTGCATTGAAATGTTTCCAAATGATTTTGGCAAACTGTCTAGAATAAAAAATATGTTCTACAGTCTTAGCAGCAGTTGTGGTACAACATACACATTTATTAACACTGGGAGAGCCAAATTTAGCAACTCTGTCATCAGTGGGCAATTTATTCCTTAATGCTCTCCATAGACAGAAGGACCATTTGAAGGGGGATCTTTTTATGCCAAATCATCCTATTAGTTAGGAGAACTTGCTTCCTTTCCCTTAGGATAGACCAAGCAGAAGTGCAGGAAAAGGCACCAGAACTGGTAGGTTGCCATATTGTTGTGTCAGAGGTTTCGGGATCATAGTAAATCTGCACTTGTAGAATATATGGTATCATATCCTTTGGTGCCATTTGATTCAGTTTCTGAATGTCCCACTGAAAAGAGGTCCAGAATTGAGAGACTCTGGTGTTGCCTGGTCTGCCTCCTTCCTGTCTAAAGCTAGCTAAGTGCCCAGTGCCAAGCCAATTGTCCCACTAGAAACTACAGTTCCCTAAATGTAATCTCTAGTAGATATGGTTGTCAGCTACTTTCTTGTTGATCATCATCTTTCTCCATGCTTGGGATTTCCCAGAATCCCATTTTTTGGATATAGGATGTGATCTTTTGCAATATTTGGCAAGAAGAAATTGGCTCCATAAGGTTTGTTTTGTTCTAAACCACCACCACTATTTAAAATTCATGGCTTTACAAATTTCATGTATGGATCTTAAACCTATACCACCTTCTTCCATAGGATAGGACAGTTTGTGCCATGAAGCCTAGTGGTATTTGTTTCTTTCCTTGTTCATTCCCCAGAAGAAATTTGCAGCCATCTTTTCAATTTGCTTTAGGATAGTCTCTGGTGGTGATACAGCTGATAAAAGATGTATAGGAAGTGATTAAAGGACATGTTTGATCAAGGTTAATCTGCCTCCATATGATAGCAATCTACCTTGCCAACCTCTAATCCTGCTAACCACTTTGGAGATGAGACCGTTAAAGTGGATAATTCTTTTCCTGCCTATGTAGAGAGGGCAACCTAAGTAGATGATGGGGGATTCCTTCCTGGTAAAACCAGTTACCTGCTGAATTCTTTTGATTGTGTACTGAAAAACAGAAGGGGCAGTGAGAAAGTGACTTTTGTTTTTGTTGATTTGTTGACCAGATGTCTGCTCATAATTATGAAGAACTTTCATAACTTTTTGCAGTGAGTTCCTACATCCAGATGCGAAAATGATCACATCATCAGCAAAGCTCAAGTCTGTGATCTGAGGTCTTTTTTTTTCTATATAAAACCATTGAAGAACTGGTCATGTGTGAGATTATTCAATATTCTTGAAAGCAGTTCAGCCCCTAATATGAATAATGAGGGAGACAATGGGTCACCTTATTTGAGGCCTCTTGTTGAATGGAAAAAATTATATCTTGTGCCATTAACAATTACAGAATACCAATTGTTGGATAGTGTTCTCCACACCATGTCAATGATCTGTTCACTAAAGCCCATCCTTCTCATTATGATGCAGGTGAATAACTATGAAACCCTGTCATATGCTTTTTTCATATCCAGCTTGATCACTACATTTGCACCTACATTTGGTTTTTTAATTCCTTAGACAATCTTCTATGCAAGCATAATATTTTCAGCAATACTTCTGCCCTTTACAAAGCCAGTTTGGTTAGAAGAGATGATTCTAGGGAGGATGGTTGCCAGTCTGGAACATATGAGCTTGGAAATGATCTCGTTGATGAAATTACTCAAACGGATTGGTCTGAATTCAGCTAGATATTAGGGAATTCCACCTTGGGAAGCAACACCAAACATGCCTGTTGGAAAACGCATTCTTATATTTATGAAACCTTAACTAACGACTTTGTGTCTTGTTGTAGGTTTTGATAATTGACAAACCATCATTGACGAACTACTGAGATTGCTATGGACTTTGTTGTGACTACAAGTCAAGCCTTCAAGATACTAGAAGTTGATGCATGGAACATGTCAATAAAGCAAGAAGATTGAAGACTAAAGATGTTGTCTTTTAGTTTTGATTTTGGTTTTGAGTTATTTTGAATCTTCTTTAGTTTTTAAGAACTTGGCTCAAGTCTAAAAACTTTTTTTCAAAAATCATTAAAACATTTTCAAGACAATTGGTTTTACAAAATAATAAAATTGTTGAATAAAATTCGCGCTGGAAAATTTCCAGAAAGAGCCAGACATCGATGTATGTCCAGCAGCAGAAATACATAGACATCGATGTCTAATAGGCAAACATCGATGTCCTTTGTGTCCGTTGGAGCTTAACGGCTAGTTTTTGTTAACCATCGGTGTCTAAGGTAAAAACATCGATGTTCTGACAAACGGGCAGAAATTTTTAATGCCCAAAACTCTTGTTTAAGCTCATGGAAGCTTGGCAAAACATCCCAACAGAAATATGGGGTTTTGGGGCTATAAATACAGCCTCATAAACCTCATTTGAACACAACACTACTCACAAATCATAAGATTACATTGCTTCAAGTTTTCATAATCATTTAAGCTATATTGAGCCATTTTCTTGAAGTCGAAAGTTGTGTTCTTGAGCTATAATTTCTTCACTCCATTTAATCTTTTGAGAGATTATCTTTGAGTGATCTTTTGTGTTGTCCTACACCTTTAGGGAGGTTGTCCCTTGTTGTAGTTAAGGAAGAGTTTCTTTCTTGTTTGTTGATGAACCTTGTGTGACTCAAGTGTTTGTGTTGTAAACGGTTTGTTAGGCACCCGCAAGCTTAACGGAGATAGTGAAATACTCAAGAGAGTCTCTTGAAGAGTGGACTAGCTACAAGTTGTAGTGAACCACTAACATCGTTGTGTACGCTCTCATTTATATTCCGTCTTTTATTTCTCTCTATTATTTTCGCACTTACATTTTCAATTATATATTCATAATGCGAAAATTTGGTAAAGTTCCTTAAAACGCTATTCACCCCCCCTCTAGCGTTAAACATATATTCTAACAATTGGTATCAGAGCCTAACTCTCTTAAAGCCTTAACCGGTTGAGAATAAGATCTATGGCTTTCTCTTCTAGAAATGTATATGCAGGATTAGGTGAAGGACAGTCCACGTCGAGACCACCTCTCTTCGATGGGACAAATTACACCTACTGGAAGGAACGTATGAGAATATACGTACGAGCCACCGACTTTAAATTGTGGCAAATTATTGAAAATGGTGAGGAGGTTATCATCAAAAAGGTCGGAGATCAATTGATTCCTAAACCGGAAAATGAATATTCTGATGAAGATATAAGAAAGGTTGAAGCATATGCACGAGCTATAAATATGCTTTACTATGCGGTAAATCCGGACGACTACCGAAAAATATCAAGATGCAAAATCGCAAAGGAAATGTGGGACAAACTCGAAATCACCTATGAAGGTACGTCCCAAGTCCGTAAAGCTAAAATTGACCTTCTAACCCATGAATATGAATTATTTAGGATGAAGGATGATGAGAAAATTGAGAAAACCTTTGAACGGTTTTCAAGCATCATCAATGATCTTGACGCTCTCGGAAAAATTTATTCCGAAGAAGAACTTGTGAGAAAAATACTCCGAAGTCTAAAACTGGAGTGGCAATCAAAGGTAGATGCAATCCAAAAAGCTACGGCTTCCACCAAAGTCACTTATGATGGGCTAAAAGGTAATCTTATTACTTATGAAACTGCTCACCTTAACAAGCCTATTGTCTTTGGTGATGATAAAAAAAGGAAAAGTTTGGCACTCAAGTCATCAACCTCAAAGGAAGAGGTCAAAGAGGACAAAGACTCAAGTAGTGATGACGAAGAGTACGGAATGGTCATCAAAAAGTTCCAAAAATTTATGAGAAGGGAACGAGATAAAAAGACCAAAAAACAAGCACCTCCAAANATTATGCTTCTTTTTATATGTCCTTAATATCAATGCATTGTATTTGAATATTTCTTAAAGAAAATGATTTTCTCTGTTTGTTTATAATATCTTTTTGCTAATGCCAAAAGGGGGAAGATATTATCTAGAGAGAATTATATAGGAAATACGATGATATGCATATATTAAGGGGGAAGATACTAATCTTGTCTTTAACTTTTGGTATCACATATTAGATTGTCTAACAATATGCTTGGTATCAAAATCTTTTTGCTAAAAGAATACATATCCCGGCTTTTGTTTGTCATTATCAAAAAGGGGGAAATTGTTGGAAAACGCATTCTTGTTTATGAAACCTTAACTAACGACCTTGTGTCTTGTTGTAGGTTTTGATAATTGACAAACCATCATTGACGAACTACTGAGATTGCTATGGACTTTGTGGTGACTACAAGTCAAGCTTTCAAGATACTAGAAGTTGATGCATGGAGCATGTCAATGAAGCAAAAAGATTGAAGACTAAGAATGTTGTCTCTTAGTTTTTGAGTCTCAATGTTATTTTTGAATCATCTTTAGTTTTTAAGAACTTGGCTCAAGTTTAAAAACGTTTTTCAAAAATCATTAAAACATTTTCAAGACAATTGGTTTTACAAAATAATAAAATTGTTGAATAAAATTCGCGCTGGAAAATTTCCAGAAAGAGCCAGACATCGATGTCTAGGGAATCAACATCGATGTCCAGCAGCAGAAATACATAGACATCGATGTCTAATAGGCAAACATCGATGTCCTTTGTGTCCGTTGGAGCTTAACGGCTAGTTTTTGTTAACCATCGATGTCTAAGGTAAAAACATCGATGTTTTGACAAACGGGAAGAAATTTTTAATGCCCAAAACTCTTGTTTAAGCTCATGGAAGCTTGGCAAAACATCCCAACGGAAATATGGGATTTTGGGGCTATAAATACAGCCTCATAAACCTCATTTGAACACAACACTTCTTCCAAATTATAAGATCAAATTGCTTCAAGTTTACATTATCAATCAAGCTTATTTTGAGCCAATTTCTTGAAGTACTAAAGTTGTGTTCTTGAGCTATAACTTCTTCACTCTACTTACTCTTTAGAGAGATTCATTTTTGAGTGATCTTTGTGTTGTCATACACTTAAGGGAAGTTGTCCCTTGTTGTAGTTAAGGAAGAGTTTCTTTCTTATTTGTTGACGAACCTTGTGTGACTCAAGTGTTCGTGTTGTAAACGGTTTGTTAGGCACCCGCAAGCTTAACGGAGATAGTGAAATACTCAAGAGAGTCTCTTGAGGAGTGGACTAGCTACAAGTTGTAGTGAACCACTATACATTGTTGTGTACGCTTCCTTTTACATTCCGCACTTTATTCCTCGCTATTTCATTTTCGAACTTAAGCTGTTAAATTGCTCATCTATATCTCGAAAAGTTTTAATTGTTCCTTATAACGCTATTCACCCCCCTCTAGCGTTGTGCGTATATTCTAACAATTGGTATCAGAGCCTAACTCTCTTAAAGCCTTAACCGGTTGAGAATAAGATCTATGTCTTTCTCTTCTAGAAATATATATGCAGGATTAGGTGAAGGACAGTCCACGTCGAGACCACCTCTCTTCGATGGGACAAATTACACCTACTGGAAGGAACGTATGAGAATATACGTACGAGCCACCGACTTTAAATTGTGGCAAATTATTGAAAATGGTGAGGAGGTTATCATCAAACAGGTCGGAGATCAATTGATTCCTAAACCGGAAAATGAATATTCCGACGAAGATATAAGAAAGGTTAAAGCATATGCACGAGTTTTAAATATGCTTTACTGTGCGGCAAATCCGGATGACTACCGGAAAATATCAAGATGCAAAACCGCAAAGGAAATGTGGGACAAACTCGAAATCACCTATGAAGGTACGTCCCAAGTCCGTAAAGCTAAAATTGACCTTCTAACCCATGAATATGAATTATTTAGGATGAAGGATGATGAGAAAATTGAGAAAAGCTTTGAACGGTTTTCAAGCATCATCAATGATCTTGACGCTCTCGGAGAAATTTATTCCGAAGAAGAACTTGTGAGAAAAATACTCCGAAGTCTAAAATCGGAGTGGCAATCAAAGGTAGATGCAATCCAAGAAGCTACCGCCTCCACCAAAGTCACTTATGATGGGCTAAGAGGTAATCTTATTACTTATGAAACTACTCACCTTAACAAGCCTATTGTCTTTGGTGATGATAAGAAAAAGAAAAGTTTGGCACTCAAGTCATCAACCTCAAAGGAAGAGGTCAAAGAGGACAAAGACTCAAGTAGTGATGACGAAGAGTACAGAATGGTCATCAAAAAGTTCCAAAAATTTATGAGAAGGGAACGAGATAAAAAGACCAAAAAACAAGCACCTCCAAAGTGCTATGGATGCGGAGAAATTGGGCACATCAAACCTTACTGCCCAAATGCTAAAGCTGAGAAGAAAAAGCCCAACAATAAGCAAAGGGCATTCATGTCTTGGGAAGCGGACGACTCAGGCAACGAATCAAGCGATGAAGATGAAGTTGCAAACCTCTGTCTCATGGCCATTGAGGATAATCCTCAAGAAGATGAACAGGTTAGTACTAAACTTTCTAAAGAATTTTTTACTTCAATAGAATTGCAAAACGCTCTTGAAGAACTTTATGATGAATTTGTCGGCATGAAAAATAAAAACAAGGCTTTGAAAAAGAATCTCTTAGATTCCGAAAAAGAGGTAGAAAAATTATCTAAGGAAAATGAGAAACTAAGAGGAGAACAAATTTTTTGGAAAAAGAAGTGCCGATAAACCCGAAAATTCAAATAGCTCTTGTAAATCTTGCAAATCCCTTAAGGCTTATGTGGAAAAACTAGAAGCCTCTCTTAATAAATTCAATAAGCCTCAAAAGGATTTGAATCTTATTATTGATCATGTTCATGTTGGTAAACAAGGAATAGGTTTCACGAAAAATAAAAGTAACCAACCTAGTAAGAATACAACTAGGAATAAAACACCTAGAAAGAAATACACTAGGCATAAGAACCAATTCGTGAAAATGCCTACAGACAACCAAGGTAGGAAAAACAATGTCACACAACCTAGGAAAAATCCCTACAAATTTAGTGAATATTATTCTCCTAGATATATGTGGAATCCTAATGTAATATGTCACTATTGTAGTAAAGTAGGCCACATAGCACCGGCATGCTATTCAAGGCATAGACACTTTACCCAATGTGATACATATTTTTATGCCACTAACCCAAAAGGACCCAAAAGTACTTGGGTACCTAAATCCTGTCATTCATTTGATTGCAGGTGTGCTTGAAGGCGTCAAGTGTACTTTGGTACCTTGATAGCGGATGCTCCAAGCACATGACCGGTGATGCATCCAAATTTTTGAGCATTAAACCAACAAAGGGAGGGCATGTCATCTATAGTGACAATAACAAAGGAAAGATTATCGGCATTGGTTCGGTAGGCAAAAATCCTTCCTCCTCTATTAATGATGTTTTGTTGGTTAAAGGTCTCAAACACAATCTCTTGAGCATAAGTCAATTATGTGACAAGGGAAATCGTGTTATTTTTAATTCTAAATATTGCTCGGTAGAACGCCTTAATGATAATGAGGTAATTCTACAAGGTGATAGAATTGATAATATTTATATGGTTAATCTATATAATACCTCCTCAAATATTGCTAAGTGTCTCATGAGTAAAGAGGAAGATACATGGCTATGGCATCGTAGAATAGCTCACATCAACATGAGTCATTTAAATAAATTAATTTCTAAAGACTTAGTAATTGGTCTTCCAAAAATCAAGTTTGAAAAAGACTCTATTTGTGATGCATGTCAAAAGGGAAAACAAGTAAGATCTTCATTCAAGTCTAAGAATATAGTTTCTACGACTCGACCCTTACAACTCTTGCACATGGATCTCATTAGACCTTCTAGGACGAAAAGCTTTGGTGGAAATTATTATGTCTTTGTTATTGTTGATGATTATT
This sequence comes from Nicotiana obtusifolia, assembly GCA_002018475.1. Classification (NCBI taxonomy): domain Eukaryota; kingdom Viridiplantae; phylum Streptophyta; class Magnoliopsida; order Solanales; family Solanaceae; genus Nicotiana; species Nicotiana obtusifolia. Next base: position 46,424 of record MCJB01029209.1, on the reverse strand, counting down.
CTAGATTTACTTGGACATTATTTCTTACTCATAAAAGTGAGGCATTCAATGTTTTTAGAAAATTTGCGAAAAAGGTTCAAAATGAAATGAATTGTAGTATTATAGCCATTAGAAGCGACCATGGGGGAGAGTTCGACAAAGACGAATTTGATCTCTTTTGTGATGAACTCGGAATCGATCATAATTTCTCAGCCCCACGAACACCACAACAAAATGGAGTGGTGGAACGTAAGAATAGATCTCTTGAAGAGATGGCTAGAACTATGATTAATGAGGCTAAAATTCCTAAATATTTTTGGGCCGACGCCGTAAGTACTGCATGCTATGTTTTAAATCGAGCTGTCATTAGGCCAATACTTATGAAAATGCCGTATGAATTATATAAAGGTAGAAAGCCTAATCTTTCCCATCTTCGCGTCTTTGATTGCAAATGTTTTGTTCACAATAATGGAAAAGACAATTTAGGAAAATTTGATGCAAAATCTGATGAAGGCATCTTCCTTGGTTATTCTTTGCGTAGTAAAGCCTATAGAGTCTTTAATAAATGCACCTTAACTATTGAAGAATCACTACACGTGGTCTTTGCCGAAAATGATTCTCCTTGCCGAGAAAGGATATTTGTGATGATCTTGCAGATTCGTTAGGAGGAATCCATCTTGATGATAATGAAGGTCCAAGCCATACCAAAAAGGATGATGGTGAGAGACCTCAAGAGGATCAAAACGAAGAGTAAGAAGAGCTTCCGAATGAGTGGAGAACGTCTAGAGATCATCCACTAGACAAGGTAATCGGTGACATCAACCGAGGGGTAAGTACTCGAAACACTCTTAGGAACACAATCACACACATGGCTTTTGTTTCACAAATTGAACCAAAAACCATTTCTGACGCAATTAATGTTGAACATTGGACTTTGGCAATGCAAGAGGAGCTTAACCAATTCAAACGAAATGACGTTTGGGAATTGGTGCCAAGACCCGATGACCATATAATAATTGGTACGAAATGGGTTTTTCGAAATAAATTAGACGAAAATGGAATAATAACTATCTAGGCTAGTAGCCAAAGGCTACAATCAAGAAGAAGGCATTGACTTTGAAGAAACATATGCACCTGTTGCACGTCTAGAAGCCATTCGCTTACTTCTTGCATTTGCATCTTCAATGAATTTCAAACTTTTTCAAATGGATGTTAAGAGTGCCTTCCTCAATGGTTTTATTCAAGAGGAAGTATATGTCGACCAACCACCGGGTTTTGAAAACTTTGAGTTTCCAAACCACGTCTTTAAACTCAAGAAAGCGCTCTACGGTCTTAAACAAGCTCCCCGAGCTTGGTACGAGCGGTTGAGTAAATTTCTTTTGGACTATGGATTCAAAAGAGGAAAAGTCGACACTACACTTTTTATAATGAATAAAAACTATAACATCCTTTTAGTAAAAATTTATGTAGACGATATTATATTCGGAGCTACTAATGAATCTTTGTGCAAGGAATTTTCTAAGCTTATGACAGAGGAGTTCGAAATGTCTTTGCTGGGTGAGCTTAACTTCTTCTTGGGCTTACAAGTGAAGCAAATGAAAGAGGGGACTTTCATTTGTCAATCAAAGTACTGCAAGGAATTGCTCAAGCGATTCGACATGATCGACGCCAAAGCAATGCCGACTCCCATGAGCACTTCAGGAACTCTTGACAAAGATGAAAAAGGTAAAGAGGTAGAAGTCAAGAAATACAGAGGTATGATCGGATCTCTACTTTACCTTACCGCAAGTCGTCCCGATATAATGTTTAGTGTTTGCTTATGTGCACGGTATCAATCTTGTCCGAAGGAATCGCATTTAACCGCGGTAAAACGGATAATGAAATACCTCATCGGCACAATGAACGTGGGACTTTGGTATCCCAAGGGTTCATCCTGCCACCTTATCGGCTATTCCGATTCCGACTTTGCGGGATGCAAATTGGATAGGAAAAGCACTAGTGGCACTTGCCACATGCTTGGTAGTTCATTAGTTTCTTGGTTTAGCAAGAAACAAGTCAGTGTTGCTTTATCCACCACTGAAGCAGAATATGTAGCCGCTGGAAGTTGTTGCGCTCAAGTCCTTTGGATGAAATAACAACTTGTGGATTACGGCCTAAGTCTTGATCACATTCCAATTAGATGTGACAACACTAGTGTCATACGAAGAATCCCGTTCTTCATTCGAGAACAAAGCACATTGAAATCAGGCATCATTTCATTAGAGATCATGTTCTTAAAGGTGATGTCAAAATTGAGTTTGTGGAAACTCGTAATCAATTAGCAGACATCTTCACAAAACCTTTAGAGAAAGAGTCATTCTTTCGGATTCGAAGCGAGCTTGGAATCCTTGACTCAACCATGATCTAATTATTTGCATAATTTTTGGAACATTACTGACTTGAGCGTCGGAGACGTTTACTTTGTTTTGCAGGTTCTCCTCATCACTTGGATGATTTATTAAGTAAGGGGGAACTCTAATAATCAAGTACTCGTTTATAATATCAAAAATATTCACTTCTACGCTCAAACATCGATGTTTACACATGAAACATCGATGTCCAAACACCACTGGAATTACGCAAAAAAATTCCAGAGAACTAAGAACATCGATGTCCACATATAGACATCGATGTCCAACTTCCACTGGTTTTAACAGAAAATTCCAGAGAGGTAGCAACATCGATGTCCATGGCTTTTAACATCGATGTCTGCACAATGTATTTGAAAAATGTTACCGTTTTATGACCGTTGGAAGGTCCAGAAATGACCAAAATACCCCCCCAACGGCCATATTGTTCCAACACTCTATATATTGATCTTCCTACCACTCTCACACACACACAAAACTCTCCTAAAAAGCTCAAGACTATCAAATCTTGCTCTAATCTTCTCTTCATCTTATTTCTCTTGGTATCCACCAATATTCTTCTACTTTAACTCCACAAAAATGGCTTCTTCATCAAACAATCCAATTCCAAGAAATGCCGCAAAATTCAAAGACGGCTCTTATCTTTGGTTTCAAACTCGAAATGAACTTCAAAATTTTCGAGAAAACTTTGAGCGAAGAGAAATATTGCCTCCAAGATTCGTGAAGCAAATTTACTTTGATTTAAAAGGATTTACCACTCTATACAATGCTCTAAGATCAACACATCTCTTAGGCATTGTGAGCAATCGTCAAGAGTTCATACACGAAGACTTAATTCGTGCATTTTACTCAAATCTTCGTCAAGTCGACGAAAATCTCGTCTCCTCCGTAAATGGTACGGAAATATTCCTCTCTCCTGAAATACATTCAGAAATCACTGCACTTCCGACTGCTGGCGAAGATATAAATCTCTACGCCGGAATTCAAGGAGCTGCCTTTGACGAGGCAACATTTTTGGCGTTTATGGGTGTCGGTGGATATTCACACCGTTCTAATCGCCGTCCAACCATCACAAACATGAATGAAGAGCATCGTTTACTCTTCTACATTATCACCCGCATTCTCAAGCCGAGAAAATTCTCCCATACCATTCTCTCGGCCGAAGATGTAAAGATAATGCATGCCATCTTGCATGCGGCAAGGATAAATTGTACTCAATTTATCATGATACATATGTTAGATGCAACTCGTGAGGGGGAATCACTTCCTTATGCTTTTGTAGTGATGGACATCCTCAAATATTTTG
>MCJB01029209.1:0-41554 GCA_002018475.1 Nicotiana obtusifolia | reverse complement strand
AGAGCCAGACATCGATGTTTCAGGGAATCAACATCGATGTCCAGCAGCAGAAATACATAGACTTCGATATCTAATAGGCAAACATCGATGTCCTTTGTGTCCGTTGGAGCTTAACTGCTAGTTTTTGTTAACCATCGATGTCTAAGGTAAAAACATCGATGTTCTGACAAACGGGCAAAAATTTTTAATGCCCAAAACTCTTGTTTAAGCTCATGGAAGCTTGGCAAAACATCCCAACGGAAATATGGGGTTTTGGGGCTATAAATACAGCCTCATAAACCTCATTTGAACACAACACTACTCACAAATCATAAGATTACATTGCTTCAAGTTTTCATAATCATTTAAGCTATATTGAGCCATTTTCTTGAAGTCGAAAGTTGTGTTCTTGAGCTATAATTTCTTCACTCCATTTACTCTTTTGAGAGATTATCTTTGAGTGATATTTTGTGTTGTCCTACACCTTTAGGGAGGTTGTCCCTTGTTGTAGTTAAGGAAGAGTTTCTTTCTTGTTTGTTGACGAACCTTGTGTGACTCAAGTGTTGGTGTTGTAAACGGTTTGTTAGGCACCCGCAAGCTTAACGGAGATAGTGAAATACTCAAGAGAGTCTCTTGAAGAGTGGACTAGTTACAAGTTGTAGTGAACCACTATACATCATTGTGTACGCTCTCATTTATATTCTGCATTTTATTTCTCTCTATTATTTTCGCACTTACATTTTCAATTATATATTCATATTGCGAAATTTGGTAAAGTTCCTTAAAACGCTATTCACCCCCCCTCTAGCATTAAGCATATATTCTAACAATGCCTATGTCATATATCTGGGCAGTGAGTGGCCACAAAAGAAAGCATTTATCATATTGAAACGATCATATTGAATGATTTCCCAACAGTGTTGGAAGAACTTTCCATTAAGGCCATCAGGACCAGCAGCACTGGTGGGATTCATTGAAAAAATAATGTTTTTGAGTTCTTCTATGGTAGGTTCTTTGTTGAGAGTGGCATTGTCTGCATCTATAATCAATGTTGGTATGCAGGATAAGAGGTCTTCCCTAATTGTTCCCCCACTATTAGTGAATAGGCTGTGGAAGTGATCACAAGCTGCTTCACCAATTGTTTTTGATCTCCATATATCCAATCATCATCCTCATTTTTAATTTTATGGATATAAAGCTTCCTTCTCTTGCCTCTGATCAAGCTGTGAAAGTATTTGGAATTAGCATCTCCTTCTTTGAACCATTGCAACTGAATTTTCTGTTTAAGCACAGCTTCTTCAATCTTCAAATGTCTAACATATTGAGCCTTGAGTTCATGGGTTGTGGCTCTATCTGTCTCTTTATTAGATTGTGCCCAAGTTTCCTCTGCTTTTTTGAGTTTTTCTTCAAATTCCTTTGCTTTTTGGAAAATGTACCATATTCTTGCCTTGACCATTTGGAAAGAGCAGTGCAGAGTGCTTTGGTTTTTTGGTGAAAGATCCACATTGCATTTCCACAGTAACTTCTATTCCAAACTTCCTGAACAAGTGGTAGGAAGGAAGCATTTTCAGTCCGGAAATTCAGGAATTTGAAGTATCTAGTGGCATTGTCTGGTCTGACATTCAATTCCATGAGAAGGGGTGAAGTGATATGATCTTGTAGCAGCCAAATGAGTAATGGTGGTAGCAGGATGTGTAGCAAGCCAATTGTCATTGGCTAGACCTCCATCCAGTCTTTTCCAAACAATTGAGCAACTCTGCCATTAGACCAGGTATATCTAGGTGCATAGTAGCCTAGATCAGTGAGTCCACAGTCTTCAATCATGCTCAAGAAATCCTGAATTTTGTTGATTTGATAAGGAATACCACCTATCTTTTCTTCAATGGATGCTATCACATTGAAATCTCCAATAACACACCATGGGGCAGTAGAGTTCAAAGCTTTGGATCTAAGAGTATCCCATAGTGATCTCCTTAGTGCAGGCTTACATTTGGCATAGATAACAGTGATTTGTAGAGTGTCAGCAGCCTTAACATGTCTAAGTTCTACTGTGATATGTTGTTCATCATGGTCTAAAACAACACCTGAGAAATCCTGATCCCAGAAGATCCATATCTTATTGTTGATGTTTGAGAATGAATGCTACATGGATAATTGATTTTTGTAGTTGTTGATATGAGAGGTATTTAGGAAAGGTTCCAGGATAGTTATGAAGGAGAGTTTGTGGATGTGTTTTAATGTTTTGAGTCTCTCAATGGCTCCAGAGGTTCTGATATCTCTGATATTCCAAGTAAGTGTGCTAATCATTAAAACTAGGAGTAGGGTTTGCTATTTGGTGGGGCAGTGTTACTTCTTGCAGCTTTGCTTCTTGTAAGCCTTGGTGATGGATTATAGGCTCTAGGAGATAGACCATGGTTGATAATCACATCACGCTGTTGGTATTCTCCATTGATGGCATCCACTAGGAGGTCACAGTGTTGTTCATCCTCTGATGCTTCACCAAGGTCTACTTCCTCCTTAACTCTTCCACTCATCTTATCTTCTGAGAGGATAGGCTTGTATTCATTAAGTTCTGGGGGGTGCTTGTTCATAGGGAATTCTTCCAATGGGACAGAGGCTAGTGCATTGGCTTGTAATTGTTTGTTTTGAAGAGAGGCAATTTCTTCTTTATCTTCCTGGGCTTGAACATCCAGTAAATGTTGCGATAAAGAAGGATCAATCACAGTGTCTTTGTATGATAATGACTTTTTAGCAGAGCCAGTCTCCAGGTTCCCTTGTAGTTGTGCAACTGGACTTTAGGGTGAAAAGGTGAGATCCTAGGGACTTGTAGTTGGTTCATTAATGGTGATCTTCAGTGTTTTGTTTTCTCATGGCTTTTCTTTTCTTCTGGCTTGGCTTATTTTTGGATTTTGGGGATTGTATGTTGAAGTCTGCTACTGCAGAAGCTTTTCCTTTCATGAGTCTCCTTGTAACCTCATTATGCTGATCTGGTGGATCTTCATCTGAGCTGCTTAACTCACAAACAACTTATTTCCTTGTAGTAGCTGAGTGTATATCTGTGTTATCAACTGGGACAGGCACAGAGGTGGGAGGTTGGTCCATCCTATGGTCAGTCAATTGTGCATTTGCACACTCATGCAAAACATGAGGAATCCTAGCCCCAAAAGGTGCCCCAACCTGTATTGATCTAGGTTTCTCCTGACAAAACTCCAGTCCTCCAGTAACTACATTGACAGCATAATTGACAGGGAGGGTGTGGGGGTGGAATACAAGTTTTTAAGCTCCAGAAGTATTGGTATGAGCCATTACTTCTGAGGTAACCTGATGAGGAGTGGAGCTAGTACTTGGCTGTGTGATCTTGCTGAGTGGCAGATTGGATGCAGCAGCAGGTTGTGCTACATTATGCTTTGGTAGGTAAATTTGTTACTGCTTCTTGCTGTTTTGGGAAGTGCCTTTGAAGTTTTTTTTCTTTTGTGTTTGCCATTCATCATTTGAAGGAGGAGCTCCTGCTGTTTGATGTTCTGCACTTCTCTGAGGTTCCTCTGCTGTTTGGTCATTATGATCCTTTGCTGCTATATGTAGTGTAGGATTCTAAATTCTTACCTTCTGAGGACCTGTTGCCTGATTGTCTTTGGTGGAATTTTGAGTGGAGAGTTATGGAGTGTTAGTGACAGCTACTGCTCATCCTTTTTTCTCTGGTGTTCCTCTTTCTTCAGTTTAGTTCCTCTTTCTTCAGTTTAGTTTGACAAGTGTGGATAGCATGACCTTGGTGTTTGCAGTATATGTAGTACTTAGGGAGGTTATCATATTGGATATCTAGCCATTGCCCCTCACCATTGACATCCTCATCATAGCCTAGCCATACATGGGTAGGTCTATCTTTAGTGAGGTCTATCTTTAGGCAACACTACCTCTGGTTTTTTGAAAAGAAGCAAGGTCTAAGAAGAGAGCTGTGCCAATAGGTGATAGCAGTGGGGTTAAGATTTCCATATAGTACAAGTGCCAAGGTAGTTCTAGGATGAAAATCCATATAGGTACAATTGGTGAGTCTTCATTCGGTTTAAAGGCAGGATTCCACGCCTCCAACTTCATCTCCTTGGATGTACATGTACTGCTTAGTCCAAACTGTGGCATGATCATATTCATTGTCCAGATCAATATAAACAGTTTTAGCATTAAAGTGTGCTATTTTAACACCACCTCTAAGTTCAGTCTGGGCTATGAAGCTCTTTCTAATCACCTTCATTCTTGGCATGGTGTTGAGGAATTTTCCTACCACAGTAAACTTACATCTTTCTGCAAACTTGATTATGTAGTCTTCTCTTTTGAAAATCACAGCAGGCTTCCCTTGCTTTGTGGTAATGACTGGTGGAGTGAATTGTATTAGAGCAATTTCAGCTTCATGTCTAGCTCTTAGTCTAGTGACAAAAGATTGAGTGACAGTAGGGGAAGGTGGAGTTGAACTGGTTGGTGTTTTACCTTTTGCGCTACTGGTGATTGGTTGAGATGGCTTGGTGGTGGTTGGTGTATCTTGAATTGCTAGTGTGGCACTAGGTGGGGCTAGTGAATCTCTAATTGGTGGCTTTGGTCCTTTTTTGGAGTTTTTTGGCTTGTCAAAGTTAGAGAAAATCTTAACTGGAGCTTGTGCTGATGTTGAAGGCTGTATCTTGGTCTGGTTATCCATAGTAGAAGAAAGCACAAGATCATTGGTGGCCTTAATTTCTGAGGGAGGTGGTTGAGTTTGATCACCAGTGTGCATATCTATTTCTAAGAGAGCAACAACATTGCCAGTATTACTGGTACTTGTGGAACCATGAGAGTTGGCATTTGCTGCCTTTTGAGATATCTGAAGCACTGTGCCAAAACTGTCGATAAGTTGTGCTTCAGTAGAAGGAGGAAGCCTATGATCATCAGAAATTTGAGGTGATTCTTGCATTTTTGATTGACGACTAACGTCCTTATGAGCTTGAGATTGTTGAGGAGTAACATGATCCCTCAATTGGGCCTCAAACGTGTCTGGTGCATTTTGTCGAACACCTGGTGGGCGCGACACTGTTGAAATTTCTTTTTGTAATATTGTGACGATTGGCTCAATAATAATTGGTGTGATGGTCGGAAATCAATCTTCTGAATAGCAGAAATCAATTGGCATTGGTTTTGGGCCAATTGGTTTAGTGGAACACCTTGCCCGACCAACTGGTGTACTTCCAAGCTGTTCAGATGGTCGGAACTCCCATTTTCGGCGGTGAAAGCTTCCAGATTTTGGTGGGGAGATTGCTGTGGCCTTGGAGAACGATCTCCAGCACTTGGAATGGCTCGATTTGGCTCAGAATCGAGTGAGGAACTGTCGAGAGCTCCCAGGCGATTTTTTGCTACAGTGATCCCAACGGTCGCTTGCAAATCTGTAGCAGCTGGGTTGATGATTTGAGATGAGGTTTGTTGGGGGTGGTGTGCAATTGGAAGATGCTTTTTTTGAGACTGTTCCGATGGTTTTTCACCGGTGGACGGAGGAGAATCGAGCATTTTAGCTCTGACGTGACACTGTTCACTCCCGTCGCCTGTACGGAGAGAACAAAGAAGCAGAGAACTGATGTTTTATAAGACCCCTTTATATAGCCACATGTTTTGGGGTTTAAAACCTTTTTCTAAACCTGTTGGGTCTTCTTTTTCCACCATGAAATAGAATTTCATTTAATTCCTAATTATTCAGGCACAGCAGAGACCGTAATATTTAATTAACGAGGCTTCCTATTATGGAATTAATTCAAAATATTCGAATTAATACTACCATAATAAATTATGAATTATTCCACCAAAAATTTGTAGTTGCTCCTCAGTTCAATTTTGAAATACTTCCATTAAACCTTATTTAACTCCCTATGTTAAGATTTAGATACTAATCAAATAAATTAAATTACTGACAATTTAATTTATTGATTATTTCCTTTAGACTTTCGCTTAACTTATTTCATGTGACGGATACAAAATCTACTTGCAGGATTTACACAAACTTATAAGCTTTCATAAAGGTGTATCATCAATCTCTAGACCGAGACATGAATTCCATCAACTAACTATTACTTCGTCAATATATATAATCATTGTCCAATTTATCAGGCATATTGATCCACAAAAGAATCGCGTCTTTTAATAAACAAAATAATAAATAATATACACAACTAATAATAATTATATCAAGATTAAGAGTATAAGTACGTTTAGTGTCTAGAGAAGTTATTTTATTAAATCAGTATAAAATACTTATCTCTACTCGGTCCGTTCAATGCATACAAAATGTACTAGCACAAGAAGTGGGAATTAAACTATTTCCATAATCAAGATAAATTATATTTAATCTTGTGCTACAATCATTCCTGATGGTTTGTCCAATTCCATCATTAGATTGTGAACGTGATGTTTATACTTATAAGAACCGATGATTTAATCTTCCGTGTATAAGCTAAACTCTATATACTAAATCATCTACTATATAAGTAAAGGACACAGACGAATATATGATCTATTTAAAACTTTATTAAAATTGAATAAACAATTGTTCCATAATAAATACTGTATCCAAACCAAATTTATGGTTAATAGTATATATCCCAACAATCTCCCACTTAGACTTTTAACCATGATAACTATTAGAATATACTATATCTAAATGCATGGTTAATAGTATAATCCCTAACAATCTCCTACTTAAACTCATAACCATGCATCTATAACGTTCACAACTATCCTTTTGTACGACTATAAAAAATCTCTGCCAATAAGCTTTTACTAAAAGGAACTTTCCAAGTTATTTTTAAATGCAATCTTTGTCATAAATAACTAGTTTGATATTAAGCTCTTCAGGGATCTTGTTATGAAAACTCTCCCAAAAGGAACATACAAAACAATGAATTTCCTTACTATTCTCCCATTATGACGAAGTACTACTAATATTATATTCATTACCTTGCGGTATTGAAATATTAATGACTTCTTCCTGTAGTTTTCTCTGCTCAACATCACTCCCACTACTTGGATGTAGTAAGTTCTTTTTGTCTATTAATGTTTCTCCCACTACTTAAATGTAATGGAACGTCAATTCTGACATATAGAGTTGTATGTTCTTGAGCACCTGAATTTTTAGATGATTCATATATTATTTCTTTTCTTAGTTCCTATAAAACTAGTTTATATCTAGGAACATAGTTTATTAAATAATCCTATTACAAAGAAATGGTATTTGTGCTAACAACTACCTTCTTTTTTTTAGGAAAATAAAATAAACCTCCTTTCGTTTCCTTGGATATCCAATAAACACGCATACATTCGTCCTTGATTTCATCTTATCTGTTTTCCCTTTCAGTATAAATATTGGACAATTCCATATCCGACTTGCCGCAGACAGGACTTATGTTAAGTCCGCAGTTTTATGGGGTCCAAGATATGACTTGGAAGGAATTAAAATCAGAATGTAATTGCAATTTCTAAGCATATCGATAACGAAAAAAAAGAAATAAATCAGAATAACTCATCATTAATCTAAACATCTCCATAAGAGTCATATTTCTTCTCTCTACTACACCACTCTATTATGGAGCATCCGATGTAGATAACTGAGATATAATCCTTTATTCTGATAAATAACTAATGAACTCTGGAAAAGTGCTACACACCTACGATCAAATCGGATTGATTTAATATATTCTCATGGTGCTTCTCCATATCAAGTCTTAAAATCCTTGAATTATTCAAAGCACTCAGCCTTACGATACATCAAACATATATATTTATATTTTGAGTAATCATAATGAATGTCATAAAAATACTCAAAATCACCTCTTGCCTATTTGCTCATTAGACAACACATTCAAAATGGACAGTTCTAATTTATCACCAGCTCTCTTTCCCTTAGGAGAAGAAATGTCTTTTAGTCATATTTTCTTCTAAACAGGATCCACAAGTTGGTAGTGCCTCTACTTCAATGAACCTTAAGATCCATTATTGACCAACTGAAATCCGATCCAGATAATTATGACTTAGACGCAAGTGCACAGATAAGTTTCACTCAATTTTGAAGAACATTTTCTCTTATAAGGTAGACTAATATTGTTCAGTTCAGGAGAGACATTATCAATAACAAGGTCACGCATCCATGTACCAAAAGAGATAAAATAAGCCCAATAATGCAAGAGTTCGAAAATAAACTAGGTATCCATCTCTTATTTTGCCTAAATCTCGAAATTAAATTTCTTATAGCAAAAAGTACATATATTGCATCCTTTAAGTTAATGTCTTATCATGACCAAAGGAAATCTTTGACAAGTGATATGACAAACTACATGAAGTCAATGTGGAGTTGAGACATACAACATTAAATAGATTAGAATAAGTCAATTAACACCGAATAATAAAGTTCATACTACATTCAATATATATGCATACATGCATCTCGAATAGCAAATTTCGATGGGAAAAGAATTATTCATGCAAAGTATTATATAATGCAGGAATTATATAATCCCAAAGGAAACAGAGCCAACTCAGATTGAGAGTAAAATGTTATTTTTAGTTAATTGTATATATCCATTTAATATGAAAATTTAAAACGCACTACACACGTATATTCATGCATCTTGAATAGCAAATTTCAATGGGAAACAAACTACTCATGCAACATATAGATTTAATGCTAGATTATTCGCTCCAATAAATTAAAACAAACCCAACTCAGATGGAGAGTATACTGTTAATTTAAGTCAAAAGAACTCATAATTAATAGCTCTAGTTCCATTGATCCAACATGTATACTCAGATGGAGAATAAGCACATGATATCAATAACTAGTATTTCACCTAGTGAGTTTGCAATAAATTTATCCGAAATGGAGGAAGACCTAAAATCGACATGTAAATTTATACTCACTTGAAATTAATAGTGGGAGACCATAGAAACATATTCCTATCACCACTTAATTATGGTTCCATTATAATTACAAAATTGATTCAACATATAAACTCAGATGGAGAGTCAATACAGGTTATCAATAACTAGTAATTATGCTCTGTGAGTTCATATAAATTTATCCGATATGGAGGACGACCTAAAGTTGACAAATAAATTTATTATCTCACTATAAATAGATAGTGGAGACCATAGGGGTTAATTCCTATCACCATTTAATCACAACCATGTATTTTCTTTGAAACTTAAGTTTCAAAATTTGAAAAAAAAATTACCGTTTAAGCTTTTTTAGGAATATAAAATATGATATACATTCCAACCATATGTCAATTCGTGTTAAATAAACATGCGTCATCATGTTTCAGATTTAACAAATGTAATACTGACATAAAAGGAATGACTTTTTATATCCAAATCACATTTTTAATGCACAAACCGCCAAAAAACCTATCTAAACGATCCTAACCTACTGAAATACGATGTAATTCATTGAAACACAGTGGGTATTTCTTATCAGGTCATTTTTGATGGACCCTGTAATGACCCGTCCGGTCGTTTTACCTTCTAGATCCCCGTTTCCCTAATTAAGACTCCTCGCATGTGCTTCTACTGTTTTATGACTTGTGGTGATGGTTAGTTCGGGTTTGGAAGGGTTCGGGTTGAAATCGAAACACTTAGTTCCTTAACAGTAGCCTATAATGGTTAAATTTGACTTGAGTCAATGTTTTGAGTAAACGACCTCAGAACCGGGGTTTGATGGTCCCAATAGGTTCGTGTGGTGATTTTGGACTTGAGCGTGTATTCGGATCGGGTTCCGAATGACCCGGGAGCGTTTCGACGCTTAATATTGAAAGTTGGCGCATTGAAGGTTTTCCAAGTTCTTTAAGTTTGGTTTAGAGTAAATTTTGGTGTTATCGAGATCCGTTTGTGATTCCGAGCCTAAGAGTAGTTTTATATGGTGATTCATGACTTGCACACAAAAATTTGGCTTCCTTCCGAGTTGATTTGATAGGAATCGAACGCGCGGAAGTGTTTTTAGAAGTTTTTGAGTTTCATGATTTAATTCATGCGTTTTGGCGTCCGATTGGTGTGGATTCCCGAGGGCTCGGGTGAGTTTCAGACATGTTCGAAGGGGTGGAAGGACTTCAGTTTTCTTGATTCTTTTGTTGGTGCCTCAGGTATCACAAATGCGAAGTTCTGTTCGCATTTGCGAAGAACCATTCGCATTTGCGAAATTTGGGAAGGCACTGCGGATTTCGCATTTGCGAAGATCCTGCCGCTTTTGCGAGCTGCCCCTCTTGGTCGCATTTGCGACCATGGCAGAGATGGCCAGCCTTCGTATTTGGGATGGTTATAGCACATTTGCGACCTTAGCATGTGCGAACTAGATGTCGCAAATGCGACATCTGCGACTGGTGCAAGAGCTTTTTATTACGGGACTTAGCTTTATTTTCCTCATTTCCCACTTGTTCTTACGCGATTTTGAGAGCATTTTTGGGGGGAATTTCATCAACATCAAGAGGTAAGTGGTCCCTAGCTTTAGTTAAGTACGCGAATCATAGGTAGATTTAACATGAAAAAAATGGTGAAATTAATGAGATTTTGAGAGGAACCTAGGGTTTTGGGAAAAATGAGATTTGACCATGAAATTGGCTATGGAATGAAGTAAAAATTATTTATCTAAGTTGTAAGGCTATGGGTAGTATTTATCTTCAAATATTTCCGGATTTCGGACACGTGGGCCCGAGGGTGAATTTTAGGAATTTTTCAATTTGGGTTGGGTAATTACTCTAATAGCTAAATTATAAACTTTTGAGTATATATTAATTAAATTATATAACATTTGACTAGTTTTAGATTGTTCGGCAACGACTTGGGGCTTTTAGAGCGGATTGGTGGACTGGAAGTGAGCTTGGGAACGAGGTAAGTCTCTCGTCTAACCTTGTAAGAGAGAACTCATCCACTTAGGTGTATCTTTATTGTGTATTACTTGTGTGGGGAGCTACGTATGCACGAGGCGACGAAAGTTCGTGCGTAGCTATATTTCATGATATGTCCGGGTAGTCTTAGATCCATATCATGCTTTTACTTGTAATCTTGTGTTTATCATGCGTATTAACTGTCTTGAATAGAGCTGAGACAAAGGATTTAAAGTTGCAATTTTCGACTTAGTTTTCTTATTTTGGAAAAATTGAGGAATACTTAATAACTACGAAAAATCCATGTCCTCTCACGTCGCTAGTATTTCCGCGAGCGAGGTAAACTTCTCTACTCTAATGGGATTGGGCCATTCGCCTCGGCAGCATGGTAACACCACTCTTATGGGATCGGGCCGTTTGCCTTGACTATATGGTAACACCACTCTTATGGGATCTGGCCATTCGCCTCGGCAGTATGATGGTAACACTATTCTTATGGGATCGGACCATTCGCCTCGGCAGTACTGAGTACTACTATTCTTATGGGATCGGGCCATTCGCCTCGGCAACTCGTGCTTTATAATGAAAACAGGTTCTAGTTTGGATATAATTGAGCTCGGGTCTTCACGGCCAGTTATAAGATGTCGGTGATGTGTTACGGACTCCAGTTGTATTTATTATAGTTGCTTTTATTTGTCTCATTGATACCTGTTGTATGTTCACCATGTCTACTTTATGCACTTTCATTATTATTATTGACCTCTAGTAAGTGTCAAGTCAACCCCTCGTTACTACTTCTTTGAGATTAGACTAGATACTTACTGAGTACGCGTTGTTCTTCGTACTCACGCTACACTTCTTCACTGATGTGCAGGTACTGAGATAGGTTCCACCAGTGATCACGTGGGCGTGTAGCCGATCATTTACGAAGAATTAGGTGTGAGCTACTTTCCTTGCTACGATCCGCAGCACCGGAATCTCCTTCCATCTTATTTACTATTCCTGTCTATTACTTTCGCATAGTAGTTTTAGTAGTTTTGTATATTCTCTAGATTGCTCATACACTTGTGATGCCTGATATTTGGGGATTTGTAGCACTTATGTACCGCTATACTTGTCATTTCTATCACCGCAGACTATGTGCTTATGATGTTGAAATTTTGTTTAAAAGACTTATCACAGTTGCATGAAATTCAGGGTAATTAAAAATATGTTGAAAAGGGATAAATAAATAGTAGTTTCGCTTGTGGGCTTGCCTAATGACAGCGTTAGGTGCAGTCTCGACCTAGTACGGAATTGGGTTGTGACAGACCCACCAAATTTCACGTCAACTGGAAACCATGAAATTCATGATGACCAAAATTAGACCATATTCGGATTAAATGCTTTAGGCAAATTTAAAGATTAAATCATTGTGATTAGCATTCTTTCCATATATCATATCAAGCTAAATCATATCTTAGATTCAACACAAATAAAACTGATATATATAAAGAATAATTTTTCATATTTGAAACTCATTTAATCCGATAAGCTACTTAAAACCCCATCTAAACAACCTCGAAACACCCAAAATTAACGTGATTCACCGCATAGCAGTGAGTGTTCCTCATCAAGTAGTTTCCGATGGACCTACCAAATTTCAGGCCAATTGGAGTTTGTCAAAATCATGACCTACAAATCTATGACCAAATTCAGAGAATAACCATGTTAGGAATTTTTATGATTCAAATAAATATGATCATGCTTTCTACTCTCCTTATAATTATTTTATGAGCACAAGACATAGATTATATCCTTACTTTTCCGTAAGGTACATAAAACCGCCTTTTATATCCAATTGTTCTCCCGTTTTATACACATGAGAATTCAAAATGTTACTTTTCATCAAATTTTGTGAAAACCTCAATGTCGTTTCTCATTAATCAGTTTAACGTCACTATTATCAAGAAGTAGAACTCTTTGGTGTAGATGAAAACTCTACTACTAGCGTAAACTTATCAAGGACGATTTTTCACATGGTACATTGAGTACATTTATGCATGACTCAAATAAATAGATCACTTTTGTGCATCCTATTTATTAATTATAACTCTCAATCCATGTGTTGATATAATCGTACATATATAAAACCATTAAGATTTTTCAATGATTTTAAATATAAACCACTTTGGTTGTTACTATTTATATCATGACCCAAAATCCACTATAGGCCGTGATGGTGCCCAACATCGACGTTAGGCAAGCCAACACTCAATTATTCATTTTATATTTTCTTAAAACCATGAATCTTATTTAGATAGAAAGGTCAGTGCATTAAAATAAATCTTAGTTACGTATAATTTAATTAAAATAATAAGTAAAAGTATATTAATGTAACCAATCCATAAATAAATTCTAGAACACCCCCAAAATCCAGTGTCACAAGTGCATGAGCATCTACTAGAAGGTACAGTAACAATACAACATCTGTCTGGAATACAAGTTAGACAGGAAAAATGTAAATAATTCTGATGGAGATTCTGTATGCTGCAGATCGTAACATGAGATGCAGCTCACCGTAAAGTTCTCGCAATAGCCGAGCCTTTGCGCCCAAAAGACCACCAAAAATATATACCTGCACAATAAGTGCAGAAGTGTAGCATGAGTACGTAAATCAACGCGTACTCAGTAAGTATCTAGCCTAACCCCGGAGAAGTAGTGACCAGGGGTCGACTTCAACACTTACTAGTGGTCCAATAAATCAAATACAGTAGAAATTATACAAGTATGAAACATAGTAATAAAACAGTAAACAAATATGGGTACGTGATACGATCCTCATCTGAACAGTAAACACAAGTCCTCAAATATCGGTTACCTTCTCAATGGGATATATAATATGGTCCCAGTCAGATAGATCATCACCACTCAAGTCAGGAAAAATTAACGGATACAATAGCTTCTGGTCAAGTGTTACGCATGATTCTGCCGAGGCGAACGACCCGATCCCATAAGAGTATTTTATAGGAATGCCAAGCCGAACGGCCCGATCCCATAAGAGTGTGGTACAATAATATCCTGCCGATGAAAACGGACCAATCCCATAAGAGTGTGTTACAATATCCTGCCGAGACGAACGACCCAATCCCATAAAAGTGTGTTACAATATCCTAAAGAGTGTGTTACGATATCCTACCGAGGAGAACGACCCGATCCCATTAGAATAAGAAGCTGTAACGGGTCCTTGACCCCACTCACGAATAAATGTGTGAGTTATGAAATTTAAAAAAGCTTTTCGATGAAAACGCACAACACGAGAGAAATTCGTAAGGGAAGCACAATTATTTCGCGGCTAATCAAGTAGCTCGTCAAATCCCTACAATAGCGAGGCTAACACTCTACGCAAATCCTAGTCTCAGGTCATAACGCGAAATCAAGTAAATAAGAAGGCAAGAATAACTCAACTAGTATAAATAAAGCAGAGCATGAATCCTAGCTCCTCTAACTCCTCGACTCAAAGCCAATCAATCCGAAACTAGTCAAATAACATGCAAATCAATCAAAATATACTCTAATGCTTACAATTTAACAATTTATTATGATTTCCAACTCTGCTAGAAAAGTCAACAAAGTCGACCCTCAGGCCCACGCGCCCGGATTCCGAAATTTTTCGAAGATAAACATTACACCATAACACCACCAACTCAAATATATAGTTTATTCCTAATTCCATTTCTAAAATCGTGGTCAAAATCCAAAATTACCAATTTCCAGATTTCTTCAAAAACCCACAATTACTATAATTTTTCATGTTTAAATCCACATGCATATCATGTATTTAACTCACAACGGTAGGAATCACTTATCGCATGAAGGACGATAAGAATGGCACTCCAAAATCGTCCCAAGGCCGGCTCCAATGAGAGAAATGAGGTGAAATGAGCCAAACCCACGTACTCAACAAAGCATTCTGCTCAGCGATGTTCCGCACCTACAAAACTCTTTACGCTTATGCGGAAGCAACCTCGCAGGTGCAACTTCCCCCAAAGTGCTAGCTTTCTGCCTCTGCGATCATCCAATCGCAGATGCAAATCCGCTTTTGCGGAAATCACCCGCATCTGCGGACTCCCCAGCTCGAGCAGCACTTCACACCTGTGCGCCCATGATCGTATCTGCCGCTCCGCTGGTATGCTATAATACCCGCACCTGCGATCTTCCAGCCAAAGGCCAATTTCACTTCTGCGCCCCTCCGCCCGCATCTTCGAGCCCGCAGGTGTGGTAAATCCCTCACACCTGCGAATCCAGCCAGCCTCACTCACACGCTGCGGTCTCGCACCTGCGGCCATAACCTCGCAGATGTGATAACACCAGAAGCCTCAATTTTCAGCAATTCGTTAGGTCCAAAATTTGATATGATTCGCACCTGAGGCCCCCGAGACCTCCGTCCACCCATACCATTATGATTAGTCCAACAAGAACATATGAGGAATTTGGCTAAGCAATGGTGTGGGATCATGGTAACTGGGAAGAAGTGGTCATTGTAGGGTTTGGATCTATGTGATTGCAGTGTAAAGTTAAGCGGGGGAGCCCGCCGTCTATAAGTGAGTCACGTGGCTGTGTGCTTGTGTAGTTTCTGGTTATCGGAGCATATGTCGATTAGTTATGACTAAGAGGAATTTGACGTGTATGTGTTACATTTCGCCTTATTGATTCATGTGTAGGTGTTGGGGATGACTCAGAGTTTATGCTTTTTTGTGGATGTGATATACAAGGAAAAAAATTCATCCAGTTGCATCTTTGGAAGTGTTCATGTGCTACCAGAGCACTAGAATTTGGTTATATATTCGGGACCAAGTCAAAGTAGGGTGACTCTCAACAATGGTTCTAATGGGTTCGAGAATTAAGGTACGGTGCTTAAAGATTTTTGGATTCGTTATGTGGCTGAGGACTGGGTTTTACAGTAGAGTGTAAAGAACACTTAGGGAATTTCTATGTTATCATCGGGCCTACGTTGCAGTGTTAGAGAAGTGGGAGAGACAGCTTCAGATTCGCATGAGGTCTTCCAGGACGGGTGTATCAGTTGGAGAAAAGTGCATAAAGAGGTTATGAGATAGGTGTTGAGGCGATGTCGTCTCGTGATTTAGGTCACTTGGGATGAGTTTTTTCTTCTTGTGGATGTGATATACAACGAAAAAAATTCATTTGGTTGCATCTTTGGAAGTGTTCATGTGCTAGCAGAGCACTAGAATTTGGTTATGTATTCGGGACCAAGTCAGAGTGGAGTGACTCTCAAAAATGGTTCTAATGAGTTCGAGAATGAGGTGCAGTGCTTAAAGATTTTTGGATTCGTTATGTGGATGAGGATTGGGTTTTGAAGTAGAGTGTAAAGAACACTTAGGGAATTTCTATGTTATCATCGGGCCTACGGTGTAGTATTAGAGAAGTGGGAGAGACAGCTTCAGATTAGCATGAGGTCTTCCAGAACGGGTGTATCAGTTGGAGAAACTACTGAGTGCATAAGGAGGTTATGAGATGGCTGATAGGTGTTGAGGCGATGTGGTCTCGTGATTTAGGTCACTTGGGATGAGTGTTCTTTGAGGTTTGTTATGTATTTGAAGGGGCCTATTATTATTTCAAAGGCAAGTCAAGAGTAAATTGAAAGAAGTTGGGTCAGTTAGTGATGGGTGGAAATGATCAGTTCCTTCGGCATGTTAAGCTATACAGGTGATTTGTGGCTGTATGTGCAGACTTGACAGCCACTGTAACTCGATCGATTTGGAAGTATTTGATTCTGATGGCCTTGCTAAGTGTAAATGAATCCCGAAAGAATTAAGGTGAGTTACACCATAACTTGAGATTTGTATTTTCTCCGGTTAAGAGAATTCGGTTGCGAGTTGCGATTGTTCCTCTAAAATATGTTGAGTTGAAGGTGTTCTAGCCGATGCAGCCTTTATCCTACTGGCGGTTCAGCGGTTGTGATGAAATTCTTGGACTCTCGCGTAGCGGCATGATAGGTGCAGTGAGCGGTATAGTAATTGGAAGCTGAGGATCAAAGTTGCAGTCCGGTTTCGATAAGAATGTCACGAGCTCGGAGGAGCATGGGAAGATTTTAGATGCTCGAAATATGCTGGCACTATTTTCGGGCAGCCGGAGGCTGGCCTGTTTTGTGAAAGAAGTATTGAAATGCGGAAGCTTGACTATCACTATCGAAATAGCACGGTCCATGGCCATTAATGTTCAGATGTTACTACCTAGTGCGGAAGGTTGTGGGGGTATATCCCACAGGAAGATCGTATAAGTGTGACGTGTTAAATCATTTGATTGTTAGAGATTTAAAACAGGTATGGTGATTTTGGTACTGTCGTCAATGGGAGAGGTTATGACTGAGAGACGCTCTATTCCTTTGGTTGTGGACTGTGGGAGTTTCCGGATTTGACGACTACTCTTATGTGTCATGAATAGGGTCATTGTGGATTCTTGAAAGGTTATTGCCCAGTATGCGATGATCGGAATTGGCTTGAGGTCCGCTATTAAGACTAATATGAATTGTATGCTCTACATCAGGTCAAATGTGTTCATTCAGCATAGTACTGCTTATGAAGGAGTCTTTGGTTGTTGGATGTTATTCCTGTCATCAACTGTTCTCTGTAATACTCTAATATGCCATGTGGGTTGTGAGACGACTTGATTATTCGCACGTGTTGTGCTTCTGTGTAGCTTGTCGTTATTGTACCTTAGTCGAGCTCGAGTTTTGTAGCACATGGCGCTATCCGTCTCCCCAAGGTTGTATGTTTGCACTTGGCGTGCTTGTGGTCGATACTCGGGTATTTCGTAGGTATACACATTATGGCTTGATGGGTATTTCCTTATTTATTGTTATGTGTGGATCGGGTGAAACACTGCCACGGGTATGTTGTTTGGATCGGGTTGCACGCTGCAACAGTGAGATGTTGAGTATGTTTCCTTATACTTAATTGTGTGCCTTGTTTCTCGTCTTTGAGATGGGTTCATAGCACTCATTTGACCGTTTTATTCGTTATGCGGGCTGGATGGTTCTTTGCCAGAGTTCGTTCTTCCTTATGGTCAGATTCGAGTTTGTAGCTTGTTGGCACATTGATGGCATCATATGGGATTTTTGGTGGTGTTTGAGGTGGCTTATTGCCCGAGCAGCTTGTACTGGGTGAGACGAGGTTATTGGACTTAAAATCAGTGCAATCAGATTTATATAAGGTATATTAGAAGGAAAATGTCACTACTCAATCCAGAATAAGGCAAGAGTTCGTGTTGAGCGGAGGACTCCATGATTTATTGATTTGGCAGGTGGTTATGAGCTTCTATGCATCGTTTTCATCATTGCAGTGTCGCGAGGGTTGGATCAGGACTTATGCGCATATGAGGTATACTACGAGCATCAGGTTAGTGAATTTGCATCTTCTACGGTTGGAGGATGTTATGATGGGCATACGAATTATGCGGTGCATTGTGTGGTTTCAGCATGGGTGTATAATCGTGTTTGGTACTACGGGTTGATATTGATATAGTGTTCGTATGTTAGGATCAGGTATCGTAGAGAATTCCGGATGTTGAATTTGGTTCTGAGGCTTGTGGGCTAAGTAGCAGGAAGGATCTTTAGTCTGGCTCGAGCTAATGTATTCACATGGGTTCTGGTGGCACGGGTAGGTGCAGGAGGTGTTAAACAATGGTTTTGGACAATTCCGGAGTGGTTCTTGGCACGTTCGAGGACAAACTTACGTTTAAGTGGGGGAGAATGTAACGACCCGACTAGTCATTTTGAGCTCTAGCGCGTCGTTTGGCGGTTTGAGGCCTTGAGTAGCTTAACTTCATGTTTTATGACTTGTACGCGTAGTCGGAATCAAATTTCGGGAAGTTCGGAGTTGATTTGAATGGAAAATTCTCAATTTGGAAGCTTTAAGTTGGAAGAGTTGACCAAGGTTTGACTTTTGAGTAAACAACCTCGGAATCGGGATTTGAAGGTTCCAATAGGTTCGTATGATGATTTCGGAATTAGGCGTATGTTCGAGTTGAGTATCGGGTGGTCCGAGAGCATTTCGGCGCCTATTATGGAAGGCTGGCATTTTTGAAAGTTTAAGAATTTCTTAAGTTGGATTTCAAGTGAATTTTGGTGTTATCAATGTTCGTTCGGAGTTTCAAGCCATGTAATAGGTTCGTATTGTGATTTATGACTTGTGCGTAAAGTTTGGTATTATTCCGGAATGTTTTGATATGATTCGGACGCGTTCATTGAAGTTTAAAAGTTTGAAAGTTTAAAAAAAAGGTTCAATCACTGATTCATAGTTTTGATGTTGTTTGACGTGATTTGAGGCTTCGACTAAGTCTGTATCATGTTTTCACAATCATACACTAGACCTCTTAACTGTCGTACCATCTTCTTCAAGCAATCCAAGCTCACCTCGCAATAGATTCATCCCATGTTTGGCAGAAAGTAGAACTCTTCATAGGAACCTCATCAAAAATCACGCAAGTGTTAACCTGCTCACAAGAGATAGCCCACCTGTGTACCCTCATCTCGACCTCTTCTAACTTCATTACTATAGTTGCATCCATCATGAAATCAACTAACCTCTTTGGGTCCGCACGGATACGCCATCCGTAAGAATCCCTTCATTCATTAACTTCACCGGAAGGTCCAACAATATGTTATCAAGCCCTTCTTGCCACATTCAAAATTTTCTAGGCATAGAAACCACCTCATAGATTATCTCCTTCGAACCATCAACACTGGAAATGTCGATTCGATCCTGAAGTCACAGCACACAACCATCTCGAATAACTTCCTCTTAGGTTCCATCACACAACACCGAGCCCAAAGGCAAACAAATGAAGACCAACATGCTGACGAGGCCCAATGCGTTCAACCAAGGACGGCGACACCACAATATCAACAAGAGTTCCACCAAATTTGGAGATGTCAAATCTCGACCGTAGGCAATATTAATACTGGATTGAAATGACAGAGTACTCCTCCATAAGGCGACAATAATGATCCACCCGCATTCGCAGGAAAAGGCATCCTGCACCGCATCTGTGGCTTCTTCAAAACTCCTCGGTGCCCAATTGATAGCAAGTACTCCACACCGTATAAGAATGAGTAAAAAGGAAATGAAGGCATAAGCCTCAATGGAATCGAATCGCACGATGAGGAATCAAGAAGGAAAGTACTTCCAACAACCCTGTAGCCTTTCGAAGATAAGTACAAACGTCTCTATACCGATCCGCAAGACTCTACTAAACTTGCTCATGACTCGTGAGACCTAAGTGAACCTAACTCTCTGATACCAAGTTGTCACAATCCAAAATTCACTATAGGTCATGATGGCGCCCACAAAACCCAGTGTCACAAGTGCATGAACATCTATTAGAAGGTACAATAACAATACAACATATATCTGAAATACAAGTTAGACGGGAAAAGTGTAAATAATTCTGATGGAGACTCTGTATGCTGCGGATCGTAGCACGGGATGCAGCTCACCGTAAAGTTCCCGCAATAGCCGCGCCTTTGCGCCCAAAAGACCACTAGATATTTATACCTGCACAATAAGTGTATAAGTGTAGCATGAGTACATAAATCAAAGCATACCCAGTAAGTATCTAGCCTAACCCCGGAGAAATAGCGACAAGGCATACAAGTGGTCCAATAAATCAGTACAGTAGAAATTAAACAAGTATGAAACATAGTAATAGAACGGTAAACAAATACGGGCACATGATACGATCCTTATTTGAATTGTAAACACAAGTCCTCAAATATCGGTTACCTTCTCAATGGGGTATATAATATGGTCCCCATCAGATAGATCATCACAACTCAAGTCAGGAAAAATTCACGGATACAATAGCTTCTCGTCAAGTGTTATGCACGATTCTGCCGAGGCGAATGACCCCATCCCATAAGAGTACTTTATAAAAATGCCAAGGTGAACGGCCCGATCCATAAAAGTGTGGTACAATAATATCATGCCGAGGCGAACAGTCCGATCCCATAAGAGTGTTTTACAATAATATCCTGTTGAGGCGAACGGCCTGATCCCATAAGAGTGTGTTACAATAATATCCTGCCGAGGCGAATGGCCCGATCCCATAAGAGTGTATTACAATATCCTGCCGAGACGAACGACCCCATCCCATTAGAATAAGAAGCTTTAACGGGTGCTTGACCCTACTCACGATAAACGTGTGAGTTATGAAATTTAAAGAAACTTTTTGATGAAAACGCACAATGCGAGAAAAATTCTTAAGGGAAGCACAATTATTCCGCGGCTAATAAAGTAGCTTGTCAAAACCCTACAATAGCGAGTCTAACACTCTACGAAAATCCTAGTCTCAGGTCATAACACGAAATCAAATAACTAAGCATGCAAGAATAACTCAACTAGTTTAAATAAAGCATGGTGTGAGTCATAGTCTACCCGAACAAAATCAGGAAATTATAGCATGCGCACGAACACTCGTCACCTCATACGTGCGCACCTCCAACGACATGTAGCATAGAACAAGAGTAATACCTACGAGGTAAATTCCCCCTCACAAGGTTAGACATGAGACTTACCATGCTCCGAAGTTTCATCACCGGCTCCAATGCCTCGCTAACTCCTCGACTCAAAGCCAAACAATACGAAACTAGTCAAATAACGTGCAAATCAATCAAAATATACTCTAATGCTTACAATTTAATAATTTATAATGATTCCCAACTCCGCTCGAAAAGTCAACCAAGTCAACCCTCGGGCTCACGTGCCCGGATTCTGAAAATTTTCAAAAATAAACATTACCCATAATAAAGATAAACATTACCCATAACACCACGAACTCAAATACATAATTTATTCATAATTCCATTTCCAAAATCGTGGTCAAAATCCAAAATTACCAATTTCCAGGTTTCTTCAAAAATCCCACAATTACTACAATTTTTCATGTTTAAATCCACATGTAAATCATATATTTAATTAACAACGATAGGAATCACTTACCTCATGAAGGATGATAAGAGTGGCACTCCAAAATCGCCCCCAAGGCCGGCTCCAATAAGACAAATGAAGTGAAATGAGCCAAACTCACGTACTTAACAAAGCATTTTGCCCAGCGATGTTCCGCACCTGCGGAACTCTTTACGCTTGTGCAGCTCCGCTTCTGCATAAGCAACCTGGCAGGTGCGGCTTTCCCCAAGGTGCCAGCTTTCCACTTCTGCGGACATCCAATCGCAGGTGCGAATCCGCTTCTGCGAAAATCACCCACATTTGCGGACTCCCCAGCTAGAGCAGCACTTCGCACTTGCGCCCATGACCGCATCTGCCGCTCCGCAAGTGCGCTCCAACACCTGCACCTGCAATCTTCCAGCCAAAGGCCAATTTTGCTTTTGCACCCCTCCGCTCGCATCTTCGAGCCCGCAGGTGTGGTAAATCCCTCGCACCTGTGAATCCAACCAGCCTCACTCCTATCCGCTTTTGCGACCCCTGGGCCGCTTCTGCAGTCTCGCACTTGCAGCCATAACCTTGCAGTGCGATAACACCAAAAGCCTCAAGCTTCAAAAATTTCTTAGGTCCAAAATTTGATTCGATTCCACTCCGATTCGCACCCGAGGCCCCCGGGACCCTCGTCCAGCCATACCAACGCATCCGAAAACATTACATCAAAACTATGAATCGACGATCGAAACCTTTCTTTAAACATTCAAACTTTTAAATTTCGACCGACGCGTCCAAATTATATCAAAACATTCCGGAATGATGCCAGACTTTACGCACAAGTCATAAATCATAATACGAACCTATTCCAAGACTCAGAACCCCGAATAGACATCGATAACACCAAAATTCACTTCAAATCCAACTTAAGAAATCCTTACACTTTTAAAGATGCCAACCTTCCACAATAGGCGCCGAAATGCTCCCGGACTACCCGATACTCAACCCGAACATACGCCCAAGTTCGAAAATTATCATATGAACATATTGGAACCTTCAAATCCCGATTCCGAGGTCGTTTATTCAAAAGTCAAAGCTTGGTCAACTCTTCCAACTTAAGCTTCCGAATTGAGAATTTTCCATCCGAATCAACTCCAAACTTCCCGAAATTTGATTCCGACTACGCGTACAAGTCATATAACATGAAGTGAAGCTACTCAAGGGCTCAAATCGCCGAACAGCCCGCTAGAGCTCAAAACGACTAGTCGGATCGTTACAATTTATTAATCATAAATTCTTAATACATATATTATATTATCTCACATGTATAAAGTATTAAGGATTTTCAGTAATTTCAAATAAATAAACCATTTTAACGGTAACCATTTATTAATCACAGAATTCTTAATTTATACTATTACATACATATGAGAAAAATAAAGTGCCCATATAATTATAACCCTTTAGTGGCGTACATGTAATTATCGATTACTGTAAGAAGAAACTACATTTTTGATATCTGATTACTTAAGACGCTAATTAGAAGAAGCACGAGTCCTAGAAGTAAGGAACTCTACTCAGATTACACTTCTTCCCAATAACTAAAACATGCAATCGGCCAATCAATAAATAGTCCTAAAGCCACAAATTTTATCTATCCCACAAGTCTAAAACTTACTAGGTGGTCAGTGCCCGTGCACGGCATGGGCATAAGCCCAACATCATTGTATCTCTGTATTGCTGTAACAAAACATTTATACTTATTTCAATTGGTTAACATGATTACTAATTACTAAAAGGGAGGAATATGATCATGCTGATTAGATAGTAGCATAATAATGCTTCGGACAATGTACATTACTTCAGAAACTAAGTTGTATAAGATAAGAAATAAGTATTTGGAGAACAGTACATTCTGCTTCAACTAACAGAATAACGCTTTAGACGATGTATATTCATTTCAAGAACTAAGTTATCACGACCCAAAATCCACTATAGATCGTGATGAAGCCCAACGTCACCATTAAGCAAGCCAACGGTGAACTACCAACTTAATTATTCATTTTATTATTTTTGAAATGATAAATCATATTAGATAGGGAAATCAATGCATTACAAATCGTAAATACGTACAATTTAAATGAAATATAAAGTAAAAGTGTGTCAATGGTAAGCAAAACCATAAATAAATTCTAGAACATCCCAAAACCCGGTGTCACAAGTGCATGAGCATTAACTTCGCAAACCAGCTCCAACGCTTCTCTAACTCCTCAAATCGATGCCAAATGATCCGAAACTAATCAAATAACGTGCAACTCCAACACTAGTAATTTAATAGTTTATAACAATTCCCAACTTCATTCAAAAAGTCAACATAGTCAACCCCCGGGCTCATGTGCCGGGTTCCCAAAATTATGAAAAATAAATATTACTCATAACTCATATGGTCAATATTCAAAAAATCATCCAAATTCGTTCATGAATCCACCCTCAAATCAAGGATGTATTATTTCTCAACGTTGGGGTTCAAAACCTCAATTTCTACAATTAAGACACGGATAAAAATAATAACCAACAAAAATAATCATGGAAAAACATAAAAATAAAGGTCATGTATTTACCTCCTTGTTGAGATGATAACAATACCGCGAAAATCACCTCAAACGGAGCTCTAAAACTCAAGATATGCCCAAAATACTAAAATTCTCTGTTTAAAACACTGCCCAGATGATTTTTCTTCATCGCGTTCGCGGGAGACCTTCGCGTTCGTGAAGAGAAATTTTTCGCGTTGACTGGTCAACCCAGAATCCTTCTTCGCATTCGCAGAACATCTCTTGCGTACACGAAGAACAAAAGTTTGCACCAAAAACCAGCAATCTTTCCCGACACGGAAGGAATTCAAGGATTCTTGTTGCTACATAATTACAATATGGATCTAATGGTTCAATTTAATCATAAATAAAAGGTCGTTTGCTCAATATAGTACCCTTTATGCCCAAAAAAACGATGTCGAAACATCAATAAGAGCGCGACACAATCCAAACACATCCGAAACACACCCGAGGCCCCCGGGACCCGTCCAATCACACCAACAAGTCTCAATACCTTATCCAAACTTATCCAAAGGCTAATACCGCGAATAACATCAAAATCATCAATCACGATCAAAATCTTTCTTTTAGCTTTTAAACTTCGACAAACGCGTCCGAATCATACTTAAACATTCCAAAATGACGCCAAACTTTACGCACAAGTCATAACACAATACAAACCTATTCCAAGGCTCGGAATTCCAAACGGACATCGATAACATCAAAATCTACTTCAAACCAAACTTATGAAGTTCTAAAACTTTCGAAGCCAACTTTCCAAAATAAGCGTAGAAATGCTTCCAGACTACCCGATACTCAACACGAACATACGTCTGAGTCCGAAATCATCATACAAACCTATTGGAACCTTCAAATCCTGATTCCGGGGTCGTTTATTCAAAAATCAAACCTTGGTCAACTCTTCCAGCTTAAAGCTTCCGAATTGAGAATTTTCCTTCGGAATCAACTCTGAACTTTCCGAAATTTAATACCCACCTCACGTACGAGTCATAAAACATGAAATGAAGCTATTGAAGGCCTTGAACCGCCAAACGACGTGTTAGAGCTCAAAATGACCGGTCAGGTCGTTACATTCTCCCCCACTTAGATATACCTTCGTCCTAGAACGTGCCAAGAGCCGTTCCACAATTGCCCTAAATCAATGTTTGACACCTCGTGCACCTACCCGTGCCACCACAACCCACGTGAGCACATTAACTCGAGCCAGACTGAAGATTCTCCCTATTACCTTAGCTAACAAGCCTTAGAACCATATTCCAACATCCAGAATTCTCCACGAGACCTGATTCCAACATGTGAACACTGTAACAATCTCAACCCACTGTACCAAATAGGATCATGCACCCATGCTGAGATCACACAATGCACCACATAATTCGTATGTCCATGATAACATCGTCCGACTACAATAACTGCAAATTCACAAACCAGATGCCCGTGGTATACCCCATAACGCATGTGAGCCCTGTTCCAACCCTCACAATACTGCAATAATGAAAGAGATATACAGGAACTTTAACCACCCGTCAAATTAATCATTCATGGAGTTTCCTCGCTTGACAAGAACCATTACCTCATTTTGAACTGAATAATGACATCTTTTCTTTAATATACCTTACATAAATTTGATCGCACTGATTTCAGATCCAATAATCTCATCTCACCCAGTACAAGCTGCTCAGGCAATAAGCCACCTCAAACACTAACTAAAATCTCATATGACGTCATCAATGCGCCAACAAGCTACAATTCGAATATGACACATAAGGAAGAACGAACTCTGACAAAGAACTACCCAGCCCGCGTAACGAATAAAACGGTCAACAGATGCTATGAACATTTCTTAGCGATGAGAAACAAGACACAAAAAAGTATAGGGAACCGTACTCAACATCTCAATGTTGCGGCGTGCAACCCGATCCACACACGATACTGTTGCAGCGTGCAACCCGATCCAAACATCATACTCGTGGCAGCGTAACACCCGATCCACACATAACAATCAATAAGGAGATACCCATCGAGCCATAATGCTCCTACCCATGAAATACCCGAATACGGACCACAAGCACGTTAAGTGCATAAACACAACTCTGGGGAGATAAATAGCGCCATGCGCCACAAAATGCCAAGCACGACTAAGGCGCAATAAATGGCCTGTATCTCGAGAGCCATCTTGCTCATATCACATCACAAGTTACACGGGATCACAACACACATCACATAATAGAGTATTACATAGAATTACTGACGACACCGAAAATATCCAACGCCCGCAGACTCATCCATAAGCAATGCTATGATGAATGATCACATATGACCTGATGTAGAGCATGTATCCACATTAGATCAACCAACGGACCTCAAGCCGATTCCAATCATCCATATTGGGCCAATAACCTTTCAAGGGTCCACAATGACCCTATTCATGACACATACGATCAATCATCAAATTTGTAACAAACTCCCACAAAAACCTTTCTCCGGCAACACTAAGTTAGCGCCAGCATACGCTGAACATCTGAAATCTTCCCCCTAGTCCTCCGAGCCCGTGACATTCTTGTTAAATTGAATCGCAACCTCGATCCTTCGATTCAAATTCCACACCGCTCACTGCCTTTATCATGCTATTATATGAAGGTATAAGCACTTTATCATACATAATGAAACACAAGTAGAATAAACACTTCATCGGCTAGAAACCTTTCTCTTAACTCATTTCAGAAGAAAAATCGCAACACACAACCAACTTCCCATAACCGTAGAGAACACAAACCTAAATTGTGGCCTAAACCATCATAACTCTTTCGGAGCCCATTTACACATAACATAACCATCTGAATCAAATACCTCCAAATCAGAGATTGCCAAGCCCGCAAGTTTAGCCACGAAACACCTGTATGGCCTTATTGCACAAAGGAACCGATCATCTTCTTAGCCATACTGATCCAAACCACTACTAACTGACTCAACTTCTTCTAATTTACTCTTGACTTGCCTCCGAAGTAATACCTATTTTTAAGCACATAACGAACCTCAATCAACACTCACCCTGAGTGACCCCAAACCATAAGACCACATCGCCTCAGCACTCAAAGCCATTTCATACTCTCCTCATACACTCAGTAGTAACTCCAACTGATACACCTATTTTGAAAGATCTTCTGCGAATCCGAAGCCATTTCTCTTATTTCTCCAATACTGCACCGCAAACCTAATAACATATAGAATTTTTCCAAGTATCCTTCACACTCTGCTGCAAAACCTAGTCCTCAACCACATAACGAACCCAAAATCCTTAGGCACCACACTTTAAATTTGGAATCAACTAGAACCATTATTGAGAGTCACCCACTCTAGTCCAATCCCGATTATTTAACCAAACCGCTAGTGCTCCATTAGCACATGAGCACTCCAATGAAGCAACTAGATGAACACTTTTCCTTGTATATCACATCCATCAAATCCTCTGCTCAAATTACCCCTGATATTTTCTTCCCTTAGTAATAACTAATTCACCAACGTACCAATAACCCGAAACTGCAAAGCACATCACCACGTGACCCAATCATAGGCGGTAGGCTCCGCTACTTAGCTTTGAGCCACAATCACATAAATCCAGAACCCACAATGTCTCCTCCTCCTCAATTACCATGATCTCACATCGTTGCTCAACCAAATTTCTCATAGGTTCTTGTTGCACTGATCATAACACATCCCGAATTATCAACCTCAATCACACACTCGACCTCCTGAACGTCGTACCATATTCTTCAAACAATCCAAGCTCGCATCGCAGTACATGCATCCCATTGGATAAAAGGCAGAACTCTTTATAGGAACTTCATCAAAATCACGCAACTGCTAACCTGCTCACAAGAGATAGCCTACTTGTGTAACCTCATATCGACCTCCTCCAACGTCACTGCTATAGTTATATCCATCATGAAATCACCGACCTCCCTAGGTCCACACTGATCCGCCAGTCGTAAGAATACCTTCATTCATTAACATCATCTGAAGGTCCAATAACGTGTTTGAAACTCAAAATCGTATTGCATCCAAGACAATGATCGAATACTTCATTTTTTTTCCTATATTCAAATCAAGCCCTTCTCATCACATTCAAAATTCCTATGCATAGAAACCACCTCAAAGATCACCTCCATCGAACCATCAATACTGGAAACGCCGATTCGATCCTAAAGTCGCAACACACAACCATCTCTAATAACTTCCTCTTAGGTTCCATCTCACAACACTGTGCCCAGAGGCAAATAAATGATGACCAACATGTCGATGAACCTCAATGCATTTAATCAAAGATGATGAAACCACAATGTTAACAAGAATTTTACCAAATTTGAAAATATCAAATCTCGACTGTAGGCAACACCAACACTGGGCTAAAATGACAGAACACCCCTCCACAAGGCGACGATAATAGCCCACATTCATAGGGAAAAGCATCCCGCACCGCATCTGTAGCATCTTCACAACTCGTCGGTGCTCAACTGATAACAAATGCCCGACGTCGTGTATGAATGAATAGGAAGGAATCGAAGGCATAAGCTTCAACGATATCAAATCACACGATAAGGAATCAAGGAAGAGAAGTTCTCCTAACAGCCATGTAGCCTCTCGAAGATAAGTACAAATATCTTCGTACCGATCCGCAAGACTCTACTAGACTTGCTCATAACTCGTGAGTCCTAAGTGAACCTGGCTCTGATACCAAGTTGTCACGACCCAAAACCCAACTATAGGTCATGAAGGCGTCTAATATCGCCATTAGACAAGTTAACAGTGAACTACCCACTTAATTATTCATTTTATTACTTTTGAAATCATAAATCATATTAGATAGGGAAATCAATGCATTAAAAATCGTAGATACATACAATTTAAATGAAATATAAAGTAAAAGTGTGTTAATGGTAAGCAAAACCATAAACAAATTCTAGAACATCTCAAAATCCGAGGTCACAAGTGCATGAGCATCTACTAGGAAGTAGAATAACAATACAACATCTGTCTGGAAAACAGATAGACATGATAAAGTAAATAATTATGATGGAGACTCTATGTGCTGAGAATCATAGTATGGAATGCAGCTTACCATAAAGTCCCCTCAACAGCTGCGCTTACGGGCCCAAATAACCACCAAATGAACCTGTCAGATCCTGCACATTTAGTGCAGAAGTGCAGTATGAGTATATAAATCAACGCGTACCCAGTAAGTATTTATCCTAACCCCGAAGAGGTAGTGACAAAGGGTCGATATTGACACTTACTAATGGTCCTGTAAATCAAATATAATAAAGTAGATAGTATGAAACATGGTAAATAAACAATGAGAACAAATATAGGCAAACAATACGGTGTACAGCTGCACAATGAACACAAAGTCCTCAATTATCGGATACCTCCTCAAATGGAATATGTAATGGTCAATACGAAATCAACGGTCACATCTCAAGTCAGGTACTCACGAGTACGCGGATTACTTATCAAGTATTTTGCACGATTCTGCCGATGGGAGCGACCCGATCTCATAAGAGTGTTTCATAGAACTGTCGGGGCGAACAGCCCGATCCCATAAGAGTGTGATACATAATCCTGCCGAGGCGAACAGCCCGATCCCATAAAAATATGATACATGATAACCGAGGCGAACGACCCGATCCCATAAGAATATGTTACTTTGCCGGGCCGAACGGCCCGATCCCATAAGAATGTGTTACATGATAACGCCGAGGCGAACGGCCTGATCCCATAAGAGTGTTGCTGAGACGATCAACCCAATCCCATTAGAATATGAAACTTTGACGGGTCACTGACCCCACTCACGAATATATTGTGTGAGTTATAAAATTCAAGAAAACTATCGAAGGAATACGCACAGCGCAAAAGAAATCTGTAAAAGGAAAGCACAATCACGACTAATCAAGTAGCTCGTTAAGTATCTAAAATGGCACGTCTGATACTCTATGCGAGTCTAGTCACAGGCTAAACGTAAATTAAAGCATTTAAACATGCAGGAATAACTCAAATAGTATAATTAAAGCATGGCAGGAGTCTAAGTCTACCCGGACATACTCAGGAATTCTAGCATATGCACGGATACTCGTCACCTCATTCGTGCATAGCTCCCACAACATATAGCACATAATAGATATAACACCTACGGGGTACATTCTCCCTCACAAGGTTAGACAGGAGACTTACCTCGTTCCGAAATTTGATAACCGGTTCCAACGCGCCTCTAACTCCTCAAATTGATGCCAAAAGATCCGAAACTAATCATCAAATAACGTGCAACTCCAACACTCCCAATTTAATAATTTATAACAACTGCCAACTCCACTCGAAAAGTCAACATAGTCAACCCCGGGGCCAATTCCCAAAATTATTGAAATTACATATTACACATAACTCATATGGTCTATATCCAGAAAATTATCTAATTTCGTTCATGAATCCACCCTCAAATCAAGGATTTGCTATTTCTCAACTTTAGGGCTCAAAATCCCAATTTCTAAAATCCAAACACGGATAAAAGTAATAACCAACGAAAATAATCATGGGGAAACATCAAAATAAAGGTCAGGTATTTACCCCTTATTGATAAGATAACAATGTTGCGAAAAACACCTCAACTGGAGCTCTAGAACTCAAGATATGCCCAAAATACTAAAATTCTCGGTTTAAAACACTATCAAGATGATTTTTCTTCATCGCGTTCGCAGGAGATCTTCGCATTCGTGAAGAACAATTTTTCGCGTTGACGGTCAATCCAGAAATCCTTCTTCGCATTCGCGGAACATCTCTCGTGTTCGCAAACCAAAAACCAACAATCTTTCCCGACACGAAAATGGGCATAACTCTCTCATACGACCTCGAAATTCGACAATTCTTATTGATATGACTCTGTAATTACGATACAAATCTAATGGTTCAACCTAATCACAAACCAAAGGTCGTTTTCTCAATATAGTACCGTTTATACCCAAAAAAACGAAACATCAAATAAGAACGCGACAAAACCTAACACATCCGATACACACACGAGGCCCCCAGGACCCCGTCCAATCACACCAACAAGCCCCAATACCTTATCCAAACTTATCTAAAGGCTCGAAATACCACGAATAACATCAAATCATGAATCACGATCAAAATCCTTCTTTCAACTTTCAAACTTTGACGAACGCGTCTGAATCATACTTAAACATTCTGAAATTACGCCAAACTTTACGCACAAGTCATAACACAATACGAACCTATTTCAAGGCTCGAAATCCCAAACTGACATCTATAACATGAAAATCCACTTCAAACCAAACTTATGAAATTTTAAAACTTTCAAAATGGCAACTTTCCAAAATAAGCGCTGAAATGCTCCCGGACTACCCGATACTCAACCCGAACATACGTCCGAGTCTGAAATCATCATATGACCTATTGGAACCTTCAAATCCGATTTCGAGGTCGTTTATTCAAAAGTCAAACTTTGGTAGCTCTTGGTACTTGTCTGATCAATCACACTGATAGCTACGGCTAAGCGATTTCATAACCTAAGCTTTCCTTAACCAGCTGACCTTACTTCGTAAGCACACACAGCACACAGTAGGAGAGTTCGAGTGTGAAAGCAGTGTACAACTCTTCCAACTTAAAGCTTCCGAAATTGAGAATTTTCCTTCCGAATCTACTCCGAACTTTACGAAATTCAATTCCAACACCACGTACAAGTCATAAAACGTGAAATAAAGCTACTCAAGGCCTCAAACCATTGAACAACGCGCTAGATCTCAAAACGACCTGTCGGGTCGTTACATTTGTACAAGATATGAAATATACATTTGCAGAAACACTTCTTCTGCTTACTTCCATGAGAAAGACAAAAGAAAATACATTTCTTATAGAAGTTGATCACTCCATAAACCTTCATTGCTATAATCTCCTTTTTGTAGTAGTATTCGATAAAAATATTAGAACCAGCCACACGTCCAATTCCAGGACTTTAGATTCCCTTAGAGGAAAAAAAAAGAGGCAGCAGATGTTAAACCAGTATCCGGACTAAGTTATTATATTTCAAATGAGGGGGTGAAAATTAATGACCTAGGGAGATCCCATAAGCATACTTTTCGTGTTTTGCTGAAAGTTGAGAATACATTTTTGAATGAACTATATCCTAGACGCAGAAAGTATGAGTCGAACTGCAGAAAACTATATGCAAACTGCAAAAAAATGCACCCCAAAAGTTGCAGAAACTTTAAAGTGCAAAAGGCATGAATGAAAATGTATAGAATGCAAAAAAATAATGCAGAAATCAGTGCAAAATGCAAGAAAATCTGCAAGATACAAAAAAATATGGTGCAGAAACTGAAAGTAAGAGAAAACTGTAGAAATATAGAAAAAAAAACTTAGACAGTGCAGAACATTAAAAAGAAAAAGATAGAAACTCCAAAAAAGAAAAAACATTTGAAATTTTGTTGGAAGGTAAAATTATATCAGTATTAATAGAGTTCATCAATCCTGAATTTTCCTTTGTCTAGACAAACTCTACCTGAAGTTCTATCACACTTTGTCTATATTAGACAAAGCCTACCCAAAGTCTTGTTCTTTTATATAAAGCTACTACCAACCATGAATTCTATCAGCACATACGTTATTCAAGTAGTCACAACTAGTGTCTTCACACATAAGATGTGATCTTTCAATCCAGTAATCATTCTGCTAAGGCATCAAAAATCCCGATGAACATAAAGTATCACTACGAATATAATTCTTTGAATAAGCTTTTATCATCACTGGAATGAATTGCCAACAATATTATGGTGCTTTCTTAAGGTAAGGACTAAAAATTTGCAAAAAGAAAAGGTGCATCTAATATATGAGCTTAGTCTCTAAGTTGTGGCAGTATTCGTTTAATCGTGTTACAAGATTACCTCATTCTTCACCATCTAAATCAAAGTGCGAGCAGGAAGGAAAGGGCAGTCAATATGAAAAAGGGAGCAACTTAGTTACCTCTTCATTAACTATATTCTTGTTTTGCTAAAAGGGTCTAATATTTATCAAAAGAAACGCACAGATGAAATAGATCAGCTCTAGCACTTCCTTTATTGCTTGGATAGGTGAATCTAATGAAACATAATTCTTGTGGGAGAGTGCATAAAACACTGGATCCTCCACAACCAACCAGCACCCAATGTCTTCCTTTAAGCTCTCATATGTTTGAGAGCATGCATGCACACCATTTTGAAAAGATACACAGAAATCCAGTAGTAAAAAACTTTTAATTTTTTCGAGGATTTCACCAAAATAAAACTGGCTTTGATAAACGCTTTAGTAGAACTTCTACTGATACAAGTTTGAGTAGGTTACATCATCGCACCTTAGTGGAGAAGTAATTTGGTCTCACTTGCTAATCTTCATGCTCTGAATGCATATGTCTGATGAAACATATTAACATATGAAAAGCAGCAAAGCAAGGTATTTCATAAAGGCTGCATTTACCTATACATATTAAAAGCACAAGGTATCAACTTTGACAAAAAAATAATAAATCAAAGAGTATTTCTCTGATCAATTAAGCAAAAAGAGCCAGAGAATTCACTCCTTATTGAAGTGGTAGAAACAACATACGTTAAGGATTCACTGAAATTGTGAAGTCCAAAAAGACTCACTGAAGGGTTCCAAAGGTTAAAAATCTACAAGTATGTACCAGATCCAGAAGAGCACATTGATCTTGAGAACCTGTTTCCTGTCAAAGCAGTCACTTCTCATTGGGAGTTTAGATTTGATTGGGTGGAGTGTGAGTAGTCGTCCTGTAATCCCAGACCAAGAGACGTGTCTCTTGACAGGGCGACAATTAAAATACCACTTTTGAGTTTAATTTTTTATAGAGCCTGCGAAGACTCTAGTTCATTGAAACTGCACCATGATAAGCTTTTGACATCAAAATGAACCATAAGCAGGTGTTAATTTGCTATCAGCTTCTACTATAAGCTTCTACTGGGTAAAGCTTGAGCTGGAATAGCCATTCACTAATTCACACATAAATTTTTCGAGGCATAGCCACGTGGGTCAATAAAGGTGAGTATCTAGCGGCACAATTCACAAAAAAGTAAAAAAGCATCACATATAAAAAATAAAGTGTCGTCATAACATAATAGAGAAATGAGGCGAATAAATCAAAGTCAACTTGACAAAAACTTTAGTACATGATACTTTCTCTTGACCCCTTAAAATGTGCAACAGTAAAACTGAGCACCACTTACAATTGGCATCATAACATCTTATGACATTTTGTGATATCCATTCTAGAAACTTTTCTGGATTTTATTTCAATATTTAAACTCTTATGGAAATACTAAGCCGCTTTATAACAAGCAACCAAATTTGAGAAATCAAATTTTGGAAGGCTTACCTTAACAAAAACAACAGGTCGAACAGAAGGAGAAAAGCACAACTACAACAAAGAGAGATATGGAAGAATAAGCTCAGAACAGTCCAAGAATTTAAGGATGTGTTCCTTGAAGAAGAAGCTTTAGACATTCTTCTTCATTCCTCAAAGAAGTAGCACTGAAATGGACCAAAATCAGGATTTTAACAACCTTCTCGATCTTGCAGAGCACTACCGAGTTCAAAGGTAACAAATGAGAAAATAAATAGACATCATCACCTATGTTGGGCACATATGCATTGAGATGAATCAACAACCCAGATTGTCGCAAACTCCTACTTTCTGAATCAAGAAAGAATTACAATGCTTTTCAATCAATGTCTAAAGTCTCAACAACATAGAATTTCAATACCTTCTTATTAACTTCCAACGGTATTCTAATATGTGGAATTGCTAAACTAATAAAAAGTTAGAGGCGGTTACTCCCATCTGCTCAAACTACTTCCTTTTTTTGTTGTTCATTAATTAATCTTTCTTTCTTTATACGAAAGAAATTGATGGATGGATCACAATCATGAGGGAACAAAAATATTCCTTTATTAGATCAGATAAAGAACCAATAAAATTATTCGCAAGTTTGCAAGTAAAAGCAAGAAAATACAAATTAGACAAGCAAAGAAAGAACAAGCATAAAGTAATATTATTAACCACATTATATCACAATAAAAAGCATTAAAATGTGTCATGTGTCATTTGGGTGAGCAGCTCATGTCCTCTGATAACGAAAACTTACGAACAAAAGCTTCAACAATTGGTATAGTACCCTCACTTGTGCAATTTTCCAATTAACTTTCTTACCACACCTATTTTATTTCCCTTTTTAACAAAAAACCAATTTCAAACTAAGATATTTTATCGAATCATGGAAAGAAGAGATTCTACTTGTTTCCTGAACTAAATTCTTGGAGAAAAAAGAATTTTCTTCTTGATCCCACTTACTAGATTTCTCGTTTGTTAATTTCCTGTCTTGGTGGGAGGGAGATAAGGATATCTCGTCTTAACAATGAATCAAATGAAAGTGAAAGAAATCGAATTTCACACCTTTTTCCTTTTCTGACTGACCAATCATTCCCTGCAAAAATCCTACTCTTCCTTATTTTTTCTATTTTTTGTATTTATTACTTTTTTTAATTTATAAATAAAAAAAATAAAAAAAAATTCTAAATAAAATTAGAAATACTAAATAATCTAAACTAAAATAATCGAAATAAATTCAATTGAAATAATTCCAAAGTTCAAGTCACACACTCCCATATTCCATTTTCTCTTCACAAAATTCCCTTCAATCCCCCCGTTTAGTTGACATGAATAGTGAAAGGGAAATATCCAAATCCATGTCTTATTATTTTCAATAATCCATACTTGTAGCAATGAAATACTATATATTCCTCTACCAAGTGATAAACGATTGATTACAAAAATTTAGGATTTAGTTCATCTGACACGTACACGTCATGGGCATCCCGCCTTTCTATGTTCTATAGACTTGTATGTAACTATTGAGCGTGAAGATATTCTACATAATGTGAATATTCCACCCAAAAGTTTGCTTTTAGTTCAAAACGATCAATATGTAGAAACAGAACAAGTAATTGTCTCAAATAATTAAAGTCCTAAAAGCAAAATCTTCTATTTTCTAAAGCTTTATTAAAATGAGACTAAAAATTCAATAAAAACCTCAAAGCATTGTCAACTTAAAGTCTACTAAGGTCATTTAATCACACTGGTTACCTCTGCTTTCCGGCTAATGTAAAGTAAAATGCGACTATCAAGTCTTGAAGTTGCCTCCTTGATTCACGCTTCTTTTATT
This sequence comes from Nicotiana obtusifolia, assembly GCA_002018475.1. Taxonomy (NCBI): domain Eukaryota; kingdom Viridiplantae; phylum Streptophyta; class Magnoliopsida; order Solanales; family Solanaceae; genus Nicotiana; species Nicotiana obtusifolia. Next base: position 4,877 of record MCJB01029209.1, on the reverse strand, counting down.
GTCAAACACAATTTCACCTTCAAGGACAGGTTAAAATGGATCATCTGATGGTTTGGCTGAGAGGACAAATAAAGGATATAATCACATACATGAAAATTTCTGAATTCTAGTCCGACATAGAAGGTTATTCATGAATAGAACTAAAGATTAACATATTTATTTAATTGAGTTACCTCAATTGGATCCCAAATGAAGATCACCATGATTATGTTATTGCATGACTTAGTAGCGCACAGATTTATCTCATTCAAATGAAGAACAATCTTCCTCCTTTTTTGCATGACTTGGTAGCGAGCACAATGGAAAATAGAACAAACAGGAACAACGGATTTCCATCTCCTATTAGAAAATGGATCAGATTTGCATATACAGTATAAATAGAAAAGCAAACAGTCACAAGAAATCCAAAAAAAATCAGATAAAAAAACCAAAGAAGGGCTAAGCAGAAAGATAAGAAGATTGAGAAAAAGAACTCGGCAAAAAGTATTCGAGAGAAAAAACAAGAACTCATAACTCAAGCAGAGAAAACAATGAAAAAAGAAAAGCACAGAGGAGAGAAAGGAGAGTTACTTTCTATAAACAATAAAGATGAACCAAAAGGACCAAAGAATAATTAATCGCCTGAGACACCAATCTTCCAACAACAAATTTTGATACCTCAATGTTCAGAACAGTTTAATTCTGAACTGATTTGGTTGGTGGCAACAGACAAAATTCATAATGCATTTGTAAAGAACTAAGAAGGTACAATTTATGACGTGCATGCAAAATTGCTACCAAGAAATAATTCAAAACAATAGAAAACCAAAATATACTCCCCCAAATTGTAATTACCAACAGAATAAGTGCAATAAACAAAGAAAAATAGCACAAATAATTGACCAAGCAGAACAAAGATGCATAAACTTTGAAATAAGTGAAGATCAAACCCTGATTTTTACCTACAGATAGCGCGAAGAACAGAGAAAGATTGGCGTCAAACTACCCAACTAATGAGATCACACTTGAAAGAGTAAAGATCAGAAAGAGAAAATTTTGAGAAATGCTGAAAAGATAGAAGCATAAAGGAGAAAACAGGGTTTTGGTAGATGGAAGTAACGTATAGCAGCACGCGTGATATCTAAAGTTGGAGTACACGTCCTTGAATGACGTAGTTACTATATTACCCATAAAAGCAAAGAGTAAAATTACGGAATTACCCTTCGTTGTACCTTCACTTATTATATAGTTAAATATGCAGATGGGATTCATAAATAATTTGGCATACAACTGTTCACATAATTTAGAATATGCAAACAGGTGCTGTTGAATTAAAAGGGAAGATACTTGTTACCAAATTAAAGAAGATTCACCACAAACAACACTAAAACCCACGTTGATAGAAGAGTTATCCATCTTCCTTTAATTACTTTTAAACCAATTTAAAACAAAGCAACCTAATAGTCCTTTCAAAAGTCTTTTTGGCCACTACATCAAGTGAACCAAAACACCAAGTCACTTTTAACACTTGCAAGTACTGTTGCCGTCGTCGTCGTCGCCGTCGCCGTCAGTAAATATTTAAGAGGCAACTAAATTCTATTTTTCGGACAATTTTACTGCCGCCTCCAAAACAGTGTTCATATTAAGCCATAAACACCTTTGTGAGAGACATCGTCCAGATTCCAGAATTCTCAACTACTGTTTTTTTTAAAACCACTGATTAATCTTGATTTAATTCCTTTCCTACGTTAAAGGAAAGATAAACAGCACATACATGAATATAACCGCACATATATTCAAACGTATTTCATGATATCTATATAGATCTAAGCAGACTCAGATATCAATTGATGGAAAACAGGTATAAACAACGGAAGCAAATAGCCAGGATCTCTTGCACGTAATATTGACATCACATAATTATAGGTTTTAATCAAACATAAAATCGATACTTATCTCTTTAAGCGTGACCGCGATCGTGAAAAGAGCCTTTGAGTAAGAGCAAAATCATCCACGAGATCATCCTCCTGTTCCACTGTCTTTTGTTGTGTGACCCGAATAATGCCCAGAACACAGAAATTCGTGTGAGCGAATTTCTGTGTGACCCGAATAATACCCAAAATTAGCAAATTCGTGTGGGCGAATTTCTCCTATGAAAACCGTGTAGTAAAAATTATGGTCTCCTTATGGAATAAGACCCCTTTATATAGCCATAAGTTTTGGGGTTTAAAACCTTTTCCCAAAACCTATTGGGTCTTCCTTTTCCACCAAGAAATAGAATTCCATTTAATTCCTAATTATTCAAGCATAGCAGGGACCGCAAAATTTAATTAACGAGGCTTCCTATTATAGACTTAATTCGAAATATTCGAATTAATACTATCATAATAAATTACGAATTATTCCACTAAAAATTCGTAATTGCACTGCTGAGTTCAATTTCGAAATTCTTTCATTAAACCTTATTTAACTCCTCATTTTAAGATTCAGATACTAATCAAATAAATTAAATTACTGACAATTTAATTCATTTCCTTTAGCTTTCGTTTAACTTATTTCATGTGACAGATACCAAATCTACCTGCAGGGTTTACACATGAAAACTTATAAGCTTTCATAAAGGTGGATCATCAATCTCTAGACCAAGACATGGATTCCATCAACTAACTATTACTTCACCAATATATATCATCATTGTCCAATTTACCAGGCATATTGACCCACAAAAGAATCTCGCCTTTTAATAAATCAAAGCAATAAATAATATACACAACTAATAATAATTATATCAAGACTAAGAGTATAAGTACGTTTAGTGGCTAGAGAAGTTATTTTATTAAGTTAGTATAAAATACTTATCTCCACTTGGTCCGTTCAATACATACAAAATGTACTAACACAAGAAGTCGGAATTAAGATAATCTTGTGCTACAATCATCCTGATGGTTTGTCCAATTTCATTACTAGATTATGAACATGATCTTATACTTATAAGAACCGATGATCAGTGTTTTAGAGCGTGGGCGTAAGGCGAGGCGTTTTACATGTGCCTAAGCGAAGCGTAAGCCCGGAAGCACGGGAGTAAATCCCATGTGTCATACTCTGTCACACCCCAACTTTGGGGAGTGTGGCTGGCACTAGGCACCCGAAGGCCCGAGCGAGCCAACCATAGCATCTGTGACATGTAATATGAATAATAGGCCGACAAGGCTGCAATATGACACTAACAAGAACCAAATGTATAATCCTACACACAGAAGAACCCAACAATAACCTATGTATATATATATATATATACATATATAGCTAAGGCCAACAAGACTATATAGTAATGCCAACTGTACAGGGGGCCGACAAGGCCATGCAAAACATATACACACTGACAACTGGTCTGCAAGCCTCTAAAAGAGCAACACAATGTCAACAAGTCGGGATAGGGCCCCGACATACCCCCAAAACAATACATATACATATGCATCTGTACCTATAGACTCACAACCAGCAACTCCGAAGAAGTGGAGTGCGACACTCAACCGCTGATCTCAGTGTCCTACTGCGGAGGCACGTCGGCCTGTCTATCAGCACCTGCGGGCATGAACACAGCGCACAAAAGGCGTCAGTACGAAATATGTATTGAATATGTAGGGCGGCAAGGACAAGCACAAATAAGTAATAATATGAGAAGAGATTTACAAATAACCTGAAACTCTATTCAAAGCCACTGAGGGCGACCATATCCACAACATAAATGTAAATGCGTGCTCGTAAAAATCATTCCTCACTGTGGAGGTATATATATCATATCATATAACAATAATAATAAATCCCTCTGTGGGGTGAGCTCATCATCACAACATCATCTCTGCCCAACTGATCAGTGGCAATGCACAGCTACGTGCCTACCCGGCCGCCTACAACACGGCTCGGTAAAGAAGAAACATGTCTAGGTGCACATATAAGTGCCTACCCGGCCGACTATAGCGCCGCTCGGTAATGAAAATAAACACACATATATATATATATACATAAGTGCAATGCAGACCGACCTCAGAAGAGATATCATGACAAGAGTCGAAGTGACCTATTGTCGTTATCCTTCGACTATCTTTATTGTCCCTACGTCCTTTGGTTTCCAACCATGAGACAACCAGCACAAGAAACATGGAAGTTACGTAGTACGGATTTATTTGAAGTAGACATCATGTTCAAGCTATCAATAACCATGATCAATATGGACGTCAGAAAAAGAACGAACAATAGAATTTTAATTCTCTTTGAGTGATGAACAAGGAAGGATGAGAATACTTAAATCTTCTTCGATATGAGTCATTCATGTGAAAAGGGTAGATTTAATCATATTTATCAATTTGGAGTGGAGCAGTTCGAATTTGATGAAACAATCCAATAAACGTTCATTCGAGTTCTAGTCATGCCGAAAGATATAAAGAAGGACCCTACATACCTCGTTGATAGAGCTATACGCGTCTTCCGGGTCCTTGAATACCTTATGAATGGCTACCTACACAAAATGAACTATTCGAGATCAAATCAAACTCATAGCTCATGAGAGTCTTCACTTAGACATTTAAGCAAGCAACTCGCGGGCATAGTTCGTAGGCTCTTTTGTAGCTCAATTTTCCCGCAAAGCACTACAAAATTTTTACTTTCCTACTTCCCCTCATCAGTGCAATCCTATCCATACCACCATAACTCCAAGCAACATGTTAAAACTACATAAAACAGCCCAACAAGAAAGCCAAGTCCATAAGAGTTCATAAGAATCGCAAAAGCTCATTCTATGGGGGTTTCTACCCAATTTCTAGGTTTAATTACTTGTAAGGCTCAAAGAGATGAAGAGAAGGTTAAATCATACCTTAAAAGTTGAATAATACTCTACA
>MCJB01029198.1:53046-69132 GCA_002018475.1 Nicotiana obtusifolia | reverse complement strand
GGCGAGTAACTGTGTTGAAAGGCTGAGAAGAAGAAAAAGTTATGTCTGCATTTATTGGGAAAATTTGACTATTTTTGAAGAGTTACAGAGAGATGGTGATAGACAAGGGTTAGGAGCTTATCCAAAAAAAGGGTTAAACTTTTTGGAGTGTATGGATGATTGAGTATGTGACTGTATGAGCTCCTCCCACTTGTCTACGTCTTTTATTATGGTTTAAGTGCATGTTGATTTGCTGTCGTATTCAAAGATTTAAAGCAGTACCAATTATAATGCATAGTATATAAATTTAACGTGTTTATATATATAAGAGAAAATAATTAGTACCTGTATATGTTATTGATGCAGGTTGAATTTAGTAAGAGATTCTTGCGTTTGTTTGCGTGTTTTTTTTGTTTACTTGTGATATTGGGCTGAATGCACAAGAAATTTACTCCCTCCATTCCCATTCAGTTGGTAGGATAAGCTTTTATACGACGTAGTTAGCAATGCAATTTGACTCATTTGTCCCTTATTAATTGTTTGATGACTTGATCTTTGTCTATTCACGTGCCTTCTTGATTCTAGAACAATTAACGCTAAGGACAAAGTTGAAAAAAAATAATTAATTGTCACTTAATTTTTAATAATTGACAAGTATTTGGAAACAACTACTTTTTACTCTATAGTATGACATTATGACAGCTAAATGGAAACGGGGGAGTATTAGAATTTGTATAAATAGACATTGTTGATATTATAGCGTTTGTTATCCCTAAGGTTATCAATTTTAAAGTTGAATCTTTCGTATTATCAAATTCAAAACCAAGAATAGTTCAGTGGTTATTATTAAGACCTGCGGTTTCTGTAAGTACCACAAGATCATTGACACAAACCAATCCGATTTGTTTTACTCAATGGATGTAAAGTATAATTACATTCTTTAAATCTTTATGATAATGAGTAAACATTTATATTATATCTATGTATCTTTCGACTAGGGTTGTACATAGATCAGGTTAGGTTCGGATTTTTCAGTTATCAAATCAAACTAATGGTGTCGGGTTATTAAATATATAAACGAATACCAACAAAGTCGAATTTTTCAAACTCGATTTTTCTAGGGTTTTTTGATTTTTTTCTTGGTAAAGTCTTCATAGCATAAAATATGTAACTTGTGCTCCAAATATTTCTTAAGTCCTAGTAAAATACAACTATATAATGTATTTTTCAAGAAACTAACACAATAATATGAGATAAGTCATAGCATTATACTAAAATATTCAATAACAAAGATAAAATAATAAAATTACATAAAACAAAGATTGCTAGTTAATTAATAAGCCATAATAAAAATTAACATAATAAAAGAATATTATATAGGCCATGCTAAAATAATTGTAGCTAATAAGTGCTAATATTAATTACATAACTAAGCACTAAAGAAAAAGATAAACTAAGTTATGCATTTTCATTATAAACCAATGTAAAACTAAATTAATTATACAACACTATCGTCATTCCTAGTATTGAATTGAATTTCTTTTGTTACCATTAGTATTGATTTGAACTTTGTTTGAGTTATTATGGGGTTTAAAATCTTTTTACCATTCAAGAATGTTAAGTCTAAACTTGAAATAATACTTAAAAGATAAAACTGTGAAAAAGTTTAAGAAATATTTATAAATTACATTACAATAATTATTTATATGTATAAATATTTTCAAAAATTATATAAATGTACTATCGGGTTGGTTTGGTTTTGGTTTGACTTTTTTTAGTTGAAACCAAACCAAAACAATTATGGTCGGGTTTTATTTTCCAATACCAAACCAAATCAAACCAAACCACATCGGGGTTTTTTTTTTCGGTTTGACTCGGATTATCGGTTTGGTGCGGTTTATCGGTTTTCTTTGTACATTCTTACTTTCGACTATGTATATATAGTTCAAACTAAAAATTGTAGTTATTCTTGAAGTCTATATCTAGGGGTATACAAATAAAACCAACAAACTACACCAACCCGATAACCTGAGTCAAACCGTGAAACAAAAAATCTTACTATGATTTGGTTTCATTTGGTTTGGTGTTGGAAAAAATCCGACCATATTTGATTTGGTTTGGTTTTAACTAAAAAAGGTCAAAACTGAAAACCAAACTAACCAGACATTATGTGTATAGAATTTTTAAATATATTTAATACATAAAAATATTTATGGTAGAGTAGTTTGTAAACGTTTCTTAAGTTTTTTCATAGTTTTATCTTTTAACATATTATTTCAAGCTTGGGCTTATAATTTTTGGATGCTCCAATAATTTTTATAGTCCATAAATGTTAATAACTCAAACAAATACTAAACCAAAATCAAATCAATACTGATGCTAATAAAAGACATTCAATTCAATTGTACTATGAATGAAAATAGTGTTGGTTATCTATTCTTTTTAGTTTTTTCATGATTTAGATAAAATATATTAACTTATTTTTTCTTTTAGTGGTTAGTCATGTAAATAGGAGTAGTACTTATTAGTCATAATTTTAAATTATGTTTGTTTTTATTATGGCTTAGTAATAATATTTATTTTATGCGATTTTATTATTTTTATTACTAAATATTTTAGTACAATGTCATGACCCATCTCATATTTATGTTATTTTATTAAAAAAATACCTTCTATAGTTCTGTCTTACTAGGATTATAGAAATATTTGGAGCACAAATTTTACGTTTTATGGTATAAAGACTTTATGAATAAAAACTCCAAAAAAATCCAAGAAAAATCAAGATTAAAAAATCTGACTTTTATTGGTTTGATTTAATATTTAAATTTAATAACTCAGTATAATTAATTTGATTTGATAGTTAAAAAATTCAAACTAACCCGAACCATATACACACTTTATCTACATCTACTACTAGTGTGTCCGTTGGATTATTGTTAATGTGATTGGATATATATTTGTAAGGGAATAGTAGTAATATTTTTCATTTTCTATTTGTCAATTCCAAATTACATGCTAAACATACATTGAAGGTGGAGAAGTCGCTGAGTGACCGACAGATATGCGTAGCAAGCAACCTGGCCTACCTAGTTTCTACTTTTTATTTTTGCCACTCTATCTCAATAAGTCATCCATAACTATGATATGCCTTATATGACTGGAATTTGAATATCCTATGTGGTAATGCTATTGAACAGTCTCCCCCCTCCCCCCCCCCCAAATCCAAAAAACATTTTGGTCTTCTTATAGTGCAGAGATGGTCAAGATGTAACCTTACTCGCTATCTTAATTTAACTGTATTATTTATTTGGTTAGATATCAATTTTTATAACATACTGGTTTAGGAAAGGGGGGGGGGGGAATTAATTTTTTGATAGAAAATGAAGGGTTCCATCTTCTACGAATCTATACACTGACAGTACCAGACTACAAACCAGAATAGAAGATAAATTTTTATATAAATTGACTAAATTTACGATATTTCCGAGATTGAGGTAGTACTGGGACATAATGAACGGTAAGATTTGTCCGCATAGGTTTCTTTTGATTATATTTGTCATTTTGGTAGAAGTAGAGACGAATAACATTGGTTCTGTCTAGTTTTTTCTTTCTGCGCGCTTGCTAATAAGTAAGGCTTTTGATTTGCCTCAATATGATTTGTAAGGTAAGGTTGTCCTCCTTACTTGTATTTTTCCTTTGCGATTTGCTTTTATTATGAATAAAAATATATAATTTACCAAAAAAAAAAAAAAAAACATTTCTAAAGGTCAACCTTGCTTTCACCTATCCACCCATGTTTTAGAGTTATTAACTCCACGACAAAATTAATTACTATTCATTTTTAATAATGTCAAATTTAGCTCATAAAATGTTACCTTTTAACTCGTCTAGACTTAAATGGGCGGTTGAACATATTTCTGATAGAAAATAGGTATATAAACGCAGCGGAAGTAATCACCCAAGATCATATTCTTACATGTAAACTAGATAAATATAATCAATTACGAGATAATAACACTAACCTTTTGAAGCTACTGCACAAATCTTCAATAATGTTCGTGTTCTCCAGGTCTACGGTCTTCTGTTGTGTATCCTGAATCTCTACGAACGTGATACTTGAGTGGCAAGTATTTTGGTTCAAGAATAGTAGTCTTCTTTGTGTGTCAAATTCGGCCAGCAAGAAAGATGCCCTTTAGGGTTCTTCTTTCTTTTATTTATCCACGTTTTTTAGGTAATCCAAGACCAAAAACGTGTAGAAGTCTTATTCCTACCAAAAACGTGTAGCCAAAAACGTGTAGGAGTCTACTACGCACCAAAAATGTGTAGCAGTATCCTAACCCACCAAGGATACTATTTTCTTATTTAATTTTCTTGTTCTGGAATATTCAGGCACAGTAGGGACCACAGATTTAATAACGAGGCTTCCTATTGTGGTATTAATTCGGAATATGAATGAATTAATCCTACCACAATAAATTATAATTTATTCCACTAGAAAACTGTAAGTGCACTCCTTAGTTTAATTTCGAAATCATTCATTAAAAACTTATTTAACTCCCCGTGTTAAGATTATAAATACCAATCAGATAAATTAAATTACTGACAATTTAATTCATCGACTAATTTAATCCTTTATACTTCCGCTTAACTTATTTCATGTGACGGATACAAAATTCACCTGCAGGGTTTTCACATGAAAACTTTCAAGCATCCATAAAGGGGTATCATCAATCTCAATGGTCAAGACACGGATTCTATCAACTAATTATTATTTCACAAATGCACTTTGCCATTATTCAATTTACCAGGAACACATTAACTCGCAGTTGAGTCGTACCTTTTAATAAATCAAAATAATGAACGAAGCACATTGATCATAACAATTATATTAAGATTAAGAGTATAAGAACATTCAATGAGCTAGAGAGGTAGTTTTATATATTCAGTACAAAAACACTTATCTCTACTTGGTCCGTTCAATACACAAAAATGTACTAGTATAAGAAGTTGGAACTGAACCATTCCCATAATCAAGATAGATTATAATTTAATCTTATGCTACAATCATCAAGAAACTCTGCCCAGTTTCATCTTTGATTGTGAACATTAACTTTATAACTTATAAGAACCGACAATTTAATCTTCCGTGCATGAGCTAAAGTTCCATACACTAAATCGTCTACTATATAAGTAAAGGGCACACATATGAACAAATGATCTATTTAAATTAAGACTTCATTGAATTGAATAAATAAATAAATAATTGTTCCAATAAATAAAACATAATACTATAACCAAACCATATGGTTAATAGTATATCCTAACAATCTCCCACTTAGACTCATAACCATGCATCTACAACTCTAATACCCATTACTTCTACATGCTTGTCAAAAGTCTTCTGCGGCAAGCTTTTAGTAAACGGGTCTGCAAAATTGTCTGCTGATGCATTCTTCAAAACTTTTACCCCTCCCCTCTGAACAATGTCACGAATTAAATGATATTTACGCTCAATATGTTTACTCCTCTTATGGCTTCGTGGTTCCTTCGAGTTTGCAACCGCACCACTATTATCACAATAAAGTATAATTGGTGCTTGTACTGAAGGGACAACACCAAGCTCTTTGTGGAAATTCCCGAGCCAAACAGCCTCCTTGGCAGCCTCAGAGGCAGCCACATATTCGGCTTCCATGGTGGAATCAGCAACACATGATTACTTAATACTCCTCCAAGTTATGGCTCCTCCTCCTAAGGTAAACACATTTCCTGAGGTAGATTTTCTAGAATCTCTATCTGACTGGAAATCTGAGTCTGTATACCCAATGGGTACAAGATCGCTTAAGTGAAAAATCAACATATAATCCCTAGTCCTTTTCAGGTACTTGATTATATGCTTAACGGCAGTCCAATGTTCTCTCCCAGGATTACACTGAATCTGCTAACTATGCCAACAGCAAAGCAAATGTCAGGTCTAGTACATAGCATTGCATACATAAGGCTCCCTACAGCAGAAGCATAAGGGACCGCCTTCATCTTCTCTATCTCATCAGCCGTTTTGGGAGACTGATCCTTGGACAGAGAGATTCCATGCCTAAAAGGAAGGAATCCTTTTTTGGAATCTTGCATGCTAAATCTGGCGAGGATAGTATCAATATAAAGTGCTTGAGACAAGCCTAATATCCTTTGCTTGCGATCTCGCGTGAGCTTGATCCCAAGGATATGAGCTGCTTCTCCCAAGTCCTTCATATCAAAATGTGAGGACAACCACTCCTTGACTGAAATCAACATGCCCACATTATTTCCTATGAGCAAGATATCGTCTACATAGAGTACCAAAAACGTTACTTTTTCTCCATCCCATTTTTTATAGACACAAGACTCGTTTTCACATTGATCAAAACCGAAAGTCTTAATCGACTTGTTAAAACAAGTGTTCCATGCCCTAGGTGCCTGTTTCAATTCATAAATGGATTTGTTCAACTTACACAGCATGTGTTCATTACCGCTTTTCTTGAAACCGTCTGGTTGTGCCATATAAATGCACTCATCAAGACTTCCATTAAGGAAAGCCGTCTTGACATCCATTTGCTAGATCTCATAATCATAATGAGCAGCAATAGATAAGAGGATTCTAATTGATTTAAGCATGGCTACCGGCGAAAAAGTTTCCACATAATCGATCCCTTCTTTCTGAGTAAACCCTTTCGCAACAAGCCTTGCTTTAAAAGTTTGCACTTTTCCGTCCACTACTCTCTTTTTCTTATAGATCCATCTACAGCCAATAGGTTTGACTCCCGCAGGTGTTCCATAAGATCCCAGACTTTATTGGAGTACATAGACTCCATTTCATATTTCATAGCAGTAATCCATTTTTCAGTATCTATATCTTGTAGTGCTTCGTCGTAATTTAGAGGTTCTGTATTAGTCTCTTCAGGGATCCTATCGTAAGATTCTCCCAAGAGTACATACCGAGAAGGTTTTCTAATAATTCTCCCACTACGACGAGACACTGCAGGTGCATTTTCGTCCACGATATTATCTTGAAGAACTGGGTGCTCAACGTTAGTCTCCTCACCTTGTGGTGCCAGGATTTCATGAGCTTGTTCTTCAATTTCAGGTTGCACAATTGCAGGTGCTCAACATTACTCCCATTGCTTTGGGGCAGCGAGATGTCGGGCAATGCCTCTTGTGCGTCCTCTTGCCTATTGACATTCCTCCCACTACGAGAACGCAGTGGTATATCAATACTGGCTGCCGGGATGTGTTTTGGAGTTGGATCTTTTGTTATTTCTTTGCTCAATTCCTGCAAAACAAGTTTGTTTCTAGGAACATGGTTTATTAAATAATCCTCTTCCAGAAACTTGGCATTTGTCGTAACAATTACCTTCTTTTCTTTTGGACAATAAAATAAACCTTCCTTTGTTCCTTTTGGATATCCAATAAAAACGCACACCTCTGTCCTTGATTCCAATTTATCTGTTTTCCCTTTCAACACATGTGCTGGACAACCCTAAACTCGAATATGCCGCAGACTGGGTTTGCGCCCAGTCCACAATTCTGTTGGAGTCAAAGGTACTGACTTGGAAGGAACCAAATTCAGAATGTAATTAGCTGTTTCTAAAGCATATCCCCAAAAGGATGAGGGCAGATCGGAATAACTCAACATTGATCTGACCATTTTCTTAAGGGTTCTATTCTTCTTTCTGCTACACCATTTTGTTGTGGTGTTCCTGGAGTAGATAATTGAGACGTTATTCCACAATCTGATAAGTATCTAATGAATTCTGCAGAAAGGTATTCACCATCGCGATCATATCGCAATGATTTGATATGTTTATCATGTCGTTTCTCCGTTTCTGTCTTAAATTTTTTGAATTTCTCAAAGCACTCAGACTTACGGCGCAACAAATAAATATATCCGTATTTAGAGTAGTCATCTGTGAAAGTCACAAAATACTCAAAACCACCTCTTGCTTGTATATTCATAGGTCTACACAAATTGGAATGGATTAATTCTAACTTATCACTGGCTCTATTTCCTTTTGAAGGGAAGGGTCTCTTGGTCATTTTTCCTTCTAAACAGGATTCACATGTTGGTAGTGCCTCCACTTTCAATGAACTCAGGGGTCCATCAGAAACCAACCTTGATATCCTATTTAGATTTATATGACCTAGACGTAAATGCCATAAATAAGTTTGACTCAATTCAGAAATACGCTTTCTTTTATGTGACAGGTCAACGTTATTTAGCTCTTTTGGTTGTATGATTTCAGGAGGAATATTAAGTATAAACAAATCATTTACTCTAGCAGCAGTGTAAATAAAAAGTCTATTATACTTAATAATAGCAGAGTTATTAATAAAAAAGACATTATAACCAGCATCCATTAATCTAGAAACTGAAAGCAAATTCCTTCTATTGGAAGGTACATATAAAACGTCTTTTAAATTCAAAACTCTATCACTACTAAACTCAACTCTAATATATCCTAATGCTAAAGCTGGTGCTGGTTCGCCATTGGCTTGAAAAACGTAAATTTCATTCTCACTTAGCCGCCGCGTTTCCTGAAACCCCTGCAAAGAAGTGCAGATATGATTAGTGGCTCCCGAATCTACACACCATGACATGGTAGAAACAGCCGCTAAATAAGTTTCAACGACATTTAAATATGAATTACCTTGCTTATTCATCTTGGCCAGATAGGTGGGACATTGTTTCTTGTGGTGCCCAGGCTGCTTGCAGTGAAAACACTTGCCCTTAGGCTTGCTTACACCACCAGCAGCACCTACGGGTGCCACAACCTTGCGAGCCTTCTTCTTTTTCTGTCCGCCTTTTGGCTTAGAAACTGAACCTTTCTCAACAATCATTGCCACAGCTGGGGCTTGCTGCTTGATAATGGACTCTTCCGCCTGCAGCTCATTCAACAATTTCGCAAGTCACAAATCCATTTTGTTCATATTGTAGTTCAAGCGAAATTGCTGAAAACTGTCAGGCAGAGTCTGTAGGACCATCTCAACTTGAGATTCCTTATCAATCACAGCTCCAAGCACCTCGAGTTCGTTCAGAAGACTCATCATGTCAAGTACATGCTTCCGAACCGAAGATCCTTCAGCCATCTTAGTGTTCAAAAGGGCTTTCATGGCTGTCTGCTTAGCCGCACGATTTTCCTCTCCGAACATCTCTTTTAGATTTTCAAGCATATCGTACGCAGACCCCATTGACTGATGCTGATGTTGCAAAACATTCGCCATAGAGGCAAGAATAACATCGCGCCATCTCATCAGCCTTAACCCATTTTTCATAGGCCTTAACCTGATCTTCCGGAGCATTATCCCCAGGTTTTTCTAGGCACTCATCAATCAGCACAAATTTGTAACCTTCAGCAGTTAGGACAATATCCAAGTTTCGTTTCCAGTCAACATAATTCGGACCCTCTAACTTGTTTTGGTTCAGAATAACGGTAAGTGGGTTGAAGGAAGACATGATTAATCTGGGAGATATAAACATCAAATAGATCATTAGATATGTTGAACAAATAATTAAATTCAAACCACATCACACATAAAACCATGCTTACCGAATAGTTAGATTCGATAGGGAAACTTAACTATTCATGCAAAATATATGAGTCATGCCAGATATATTGCCCCATAAAAATCAGAACCAACTCAGATGGAGAGTAAACTGATAATTTATATTAGGTAGATATCACATTAAATTATCCCTAGTTCCATTGAACTAACGTGTAACTCAGATGGAGAGTCAAGACAAGTTATCAATTAATTAGGGATTACAGCACAGTAATTAACCACAATAAATCTATCCGATGGGGAGGAAGACCTATGTCAACACATAAATTTATTATATTACTGTTATTTATAATGGAGACCATAGAGAATGAACCCTAACACCATTATTTGTTAAAATAAAAATTTTCGGTTAATAAAATTTTTTCTAAAAATAGAAAAACGCCCAAAAACCCATCTAAACGACCCCGAATGGCCAAAAAACGTCGTTGATCATAGCATAGTAGTGTGTATTGATCATTGGGCCGTTTCCGATGAACCTACCAAATTTCAGGTCAATCGGAGTTCGTCAAAAAATTCAGAACTCCAAAACTGTGACCGTTCGGTAAAATCGGTTTTTTCGTTTTTATACTTTTGAATAAAATCAGATACAATCATATTATATATACGATTCTAATGATATTCATGAATCATGAATTCATAAATTCAAACACACGGTCATTCAAAAACAACACCAAAACTATGATTTCTGTTTCATAAAATAACACGTTGTTTCTGATTCTAATATAGTCTTGATTCCAGAATTCATAAACAACACAATCAATCTCGTTTTTCATAAAACATCATCGTTTTTAACATGACAAACATGTATTCAAAAAACAATACTAATTCTAAGATTTTTGTTTTATGACGTATTACATTATCTAGTTAGATGTAAGACGACTCTTGATGCCAATTGATAGAAAATAGGCATAAACGCAACAGAAGCAATCACCCAAGACCAAATAATCTTACATGTAAGCTAGATAAATATAATCACTAACGAGATAGAAACACTAACCTCTTGAAGTTACTGCACAAATCTTCAATGATATTCACGCTATCCAGGTCTACGGTCTTCTACTGTGTATCCTGAATTTCTACCGAACGTGATACTTGAGTGGCAAGTATTTTTGTTCAAGAAAAATAGTACCTTTTGTATGGAAAATTTGGCCAACTTAAGAAGAAAACTTTCTGATTTTTTCCTTCTTCTTTTTTTTTCACGTAACAGAAGCTTTATTTTTTTTTGTTCTATTTCTGCTTCTTTTTGTATCACGTAAGGAAGCTGACTTTTGGTCTTTTTAAAAACAAGCCAAAAGATCTTTTCCTTTTACTCGTTTTCTTTTATTAGAAAAACAAGACCAAAATTATTTTGGAGTCTTATTCCTCCTAAAACCGTGTAGCCAAAAACGTATAGGAGTCTACTACGCACCAAAATGTGTAGCAGTCTCCTAACCCACCAAGGATACTATTTTCTTATTTAATTTCCTTGTTCTAGAATATTCAGGCACAGTAGGGACCACAGATTCAATAACAAGGCTTCCTATTGTGGTATTAATTCGGATTATAAATGAATTAATCCTACCACAATAAATTACAATTTATTCCACTAGAAAATTATAATTGCACTCCTCAGTTTAATTTCGAAATCATTCATTAAAACTTATTTAACTCCCCGTGTTAAGATTACAAATACCAGTCAGATAAATTAAATTACTGACAATTTAATTCATCGACTAATTTAATCCTTTATACTTCCGCTTAACTTATTTCATGTGACGGATACAAAATCCACCTGCAGGGTTTTCACATGAAAACTTTCAAGCATCCATAAAGGGGTATCATCAATCTCAATGGTCAAGACACGGATTCTATCAATTATTATTTCACAAATGCACTTTGTCATTATTCAATTTACCAGGAATACATTAACTCGCAGTTGAGTCGTACCTTTTAATAAATCAAAATAATGAACGAAGCACATTGATCATAATAATTATATCAAGATTAAGAGTATAAGAACATTCAATGAGCTAGAGAGGTAGTTTTATATATTCAGTACAAAAACACTTATCTCTACTTGGTCCGTTCAATACACAAAAATGTACTAGCATAAGAAGTCGGAACTGAACCATTCCCATAATCAAGATAGATTATAATTTAACCTTATGCTACAATCATCAAGATGCTTTGCCCAGTTTCATCTTTGATTGTGAACATTAACTTTATAACTTATAAGAACCGACAATTTAATCTTCCGCGCATGAGCTAAAGCTCCATACACTAAATTGTCTACTATATAAGTAAAGGGCACACATATGAACAAATGATCTATTTGAATTAAGATTTCATTGAATTGAATAAATAAATAAACAATTGTTCCAATAAATAATACATAATATTATAATCAAACCACATGGTTAATAGTATATCCTAACAACAACCAGAGACGGATCCAGGATTCAAACTCTTTGAGTTCAACTTTTAAGATTTTTAACATTGAACCTATTATATTTTTAAAATTATGGGTTCAAATCTATTATTTTTATAATTTTAATGAATTTTTACACATAAATTTCTACTCAGCGTCGAAAATTATGGGTTCAATTGAACCCATAACTAACACACTGCCTCTTATTAGAACTGCTGCTGAGCTCCATCCTTCTACTTTGCCCTCTTTTCTCTTTGTGATTTGTACTGTTTGCTACAATTCGAGGTATTATTTTCTAATTATTATGTAATTCTTAGATTATTCATAAATAAAATAGTGTGAAATTGCAAGGCTTGAAATGTGTTTATTGTTTGATGTATCTTCTTTTGAATGAAAATATGTGATGTTGTTTGATTCAATTGCAACCTGATGAATTAATATTTCAGTTCTTGTTCTAGCTGCTTGTTTACTGTCATCTTAGAATCACATAAATGCATGAATAGAACTTTTCATAAGTTTAAAATTAAGAACCTGACCATAGGATGGTCAGAACCAAGAATTTGAGGCTGAATTTGATCATCCCTTCTAAGATAAAACTTCTAAGTTTTCCACCTTTGTATGTGCATGTGTTTCAGTCAGTAATCACGCCTTGAGGCTGGATGTTCAGGTTTACGAGGATATCCCTGTGACTATTTTTGCAAGTCTGATATGTGGTTACTTGGAACCAAATCCGAAGGGGTCATATCATGAAGAGAAAACGTGGCTATGCATGTACATCAGCTCTGAAGAGCAAGGTATCTGTTTCTATGATAGATAGTTTCTCTGATTGTAATACAGTAATTCTAGTGGCTATGTATGTAAAGATTCATGTATGAATTTGTGACCTTATGCAAAGTGGAAGATATCCCAAAAAAAAAAAATACAAAGTGGAAGATGAATAGTTGTGGCTGTAATTTAAAGGGGCATGACCTCCGAAAGTCGTTGGGCCTAAATTGGCTTTCAGATTCAAAGGGCGAGCCTGGTGATTCTAAAATGAGATTTTTTTTTGTTCCTATATAATATTTGAAGCTTATTTATTAAAATTATTCTAGATTCGCATCCGACCTAATTGTAATTTTTTTTATAATTTATATATAATCCTTTATCAATGCCTTGAATTAGGGGATTTAATTACACTCTTTTCCTTTTTTCTCTCCTCTTCTCATTGAATATCTACGTAGACTATGTGGAACTTTTCGCTGAAAGTAGACAAATGTTAATAGACATGATTTCAACGGCGATGAAATTATTATCTGTTTGGCAGCTAAATAGTAACGTGAGTATAACTTTATAATATTTAGTATGTTCCTACAAAGTATCTAAAACTTTAGTTTTTTAAAATATTATTTTAGGAAAAATTAATTGTTCTAAATGCCAAATAATCAGGAATTTAGGTCATCAAACGCCTTAAAAATCATGTTTGAGTCTAAAGCCATTACAAATGTGTTCCTAAACATGATAAATTTTGCTGTTACCTAGGGAAGTAAAAATGAATAATAATTCAAGTGATATTAGAAGTGTTCCACTTTTCAAGATACCAAGAGACGAAAACTTAAAGCAAATTATATATAAATCATACGCATAAGCTCACGGTCATTTTCAGATTACTTAATTTTAAATTTTCAAGGTTGGTAATATTAAAATGCTAGTTATTTCAAGCTATTCTTTTTAAAGAAAATATTAATAAGATATATTTCAAAAGTGTTGCCATTGAATTTTGTAGTTTCTCATAGTGTCGATATATGGCTGCTGATATTACCCATCCATATTGACCGAATTTATGTAGAAAGAATGGCGTGAGAACCTAAATCTATCCGTAACAAAAGTTCAAATACTAAGGTATTTGTAGAGTAGAGATCTTCTTCTATTGAGTTAGATAAATGTGATTAACATTCATCATTATTTTTCAGGAATTTGAATTTTTTATATATATTTTTTTAATAATTCAGACATTTTTGTCAATAACATCTATGTAATATTTATAAAATCTATATTTTATTGATATGAGATACACACGTACATTAAGACTAGTACATTCAAATACAATCGAATGCATTCAACCTTACGACATCAAATAAGATTATGCAACTGAACAATATATGCAAATACACTCAAATACATGCGAAAAAATAAATAAAAAATATGGCTAAACAGTGTGTTCAAATACACTCAAATACAACGAATTATCCAAAACTTACTACTCCCTCTGTTTCAAATTAGATGGGGTACTTTCCTTTTTAGTCTGTTCAAAAATAAATGACACATTTCTAAATTTGAAAATAATTCAACTTTAAACTATTAATTTTACCCATTTTATTCTTAATGAGAAGCTTTTATAACAACACAAATTTTATGGCCCCATAAAACTTTTACCCCTTAAGATTTTAAGACCACAAATTTTAAAAATCTTAAATTATTTTCGTAAACTCCATGCCGAGGGAGTACCAAATATAAATACATAAAATATAATTATGAATTGTTAAAAACTTCTTAAAAGATAGTCATTTATGAAAGTTTCCCATATATATCCCCAAATTAAAAGAAAAAAACAAACAAACAAAAAACGACAAGAGAAGAACGAGTTTGATAGAGTTGGTGGACCTTTGTGCTCCCTCTCTCTCTCTCTCTCTCTCTCTTCTCTGTCTCTCGCTCATAGTTTCCTTTCTCGAGTCAGAATGATATACATCTCCCTTGCTTCTTATTCGTCAGTTTTGCCAATGATTCATCATTTCTTTCCAAATACAGACAAATGCAATGGTTGTGGAAATCTCGAGAACGTATTCAATCATGTCTTTGCAGAGCCCATATATATACAATATATATGTATATATATATATATATATATATATACATAGTTGCAGGGTCTGTTTGGGTTTGCATCTGATTGGAAATAACCATGGCAAAGAAGTATGAAGAATTATCAGAATACTTTTCAGATGACGTGGAAGCCAATCCAATTAGCGATAGCTTTACTATGAATGATGATGAAGAAGAAGGAGAGGTTGATGGTAGTACTGCTGACGAGGAGGGTCAAATATCACCATTTTCTTCTCAGCAATGGCCCCAAAGTTTCAGGTTAATACTTCACTTCACTTCAGTTCCCATAACTTGTCCACAATGATTAGGGAACAAATCACTTTATTGCTTATGTTCCATTCAAACTCCGGTGTCTTATAGTTTGTGTTTCAGTTTTATGGACCAAACATTGGGTGTCAATTTGGGATAACAACTGTAAAAGGGAAAAAAGGATTTAATGAGAATCCTATGTTATGTTGTAGGGACTTGTTTAGATAAATAGAAGATAAAATTGTTGCTTTCTATCAACCTCAGTTTTTAGACGACACATAAATACACTTCAACATGGTAACGAATGGAATTACCAACCCCCCCTTCTTTTTTCAATTTCAGTTGCTTGGCCCAGCTTCCTTTTCTCTACCTGACTGATATTCTGCTTCAGCTGTGCATTTTAGTCCTTGATTAGAATTCCTTATTAGCATCTTGTTTGAGTCAGTAGTATCAAAAATTTTTGGCATGTTAGAAGAAAAAATATCAAATAGGTTAAGGTCAAGGAACTACTTTGCGTGAGTGGTGGGTTTACATAACAGAGAGATTTGGAAATTGGAAAAACTGAGGATTAGTTCTTGGGCCCATACTCAGCATTATATGTTAGCACCTCCTGTTTTTTCCTTCCAAAGAATTTATTCTGACCTGAGGAGGTCGCTTGTATTGGTATGACGATATATGGGCTGGATGATGTAGGATGGGACATCGGTGATTAGAATAAAGCTCAGATGTTATTGTCTCGACGCCGCTTGTGAAGTACTTTTGGAACTCATGTTTTGAAAAGGATGAAAAGGGTTTGGGATGTGAGGCCAAATTTGCAAGTTGTGCAATTAAAGGTGTGTTTGAGAGTCTTGACACACGGGAGGGATAGCCTAATAGAGGGGGCCGTTCTGAGGTTGAAATTTCGAGCCAATGATTCATCAAGAGAGAGAAGTGGGAGAAGCCAACATAGGCTCCCAGGTTTTTTTTCTTTTTGTTTTTTGGATTTTTTTGGGGGGGGGAGGGGG
>MCJB01029198.1:42297-53026 GCA_002018475.1 Nicotiana obtusifolia | reverse complement strand
GGGGGGAGGGGGAGGGGGTGAGTGGGAATTTGGTTGGGCTTTACCATTTCATCAAGAAAAGGAAAAAAGTAGGTGCGTATGGGGAGGGTCTGAGGGCTTATTGATGTGTGTTTGAAGCTAATCAGCTAGCCTGAGAAAAGAACCACTTCTTTTCTGTAGCTTTGGTGACAAACGAGCGAGTTTAGATCTCCAGTCTGAAAAAGGTTTATCTTTATATCAGATGTTTACTCTGATTAGAAGAATGGGAGAGAAAAAGTTTCTTATGTTGTTCGTATGTATGATAACAGAGAGACAATTGACTCATATACGATTGCGGCATCACCAAGTTTCGGACTCCTACGACTTGGATCCAGTATTATATCTGAAGTCGATAGTAGAGAGTTCTTGGACTCGGATGTGAAGACACATTTACTCGCTGAAAAGGAAAAAGTTCAGGAGCAAAATGTCGTGGATGAAATCTCAGCAGCAAAGGCATCTTGGTCAGAGAAGGCTTCTTCATTGCATGAGCAACTGGTTGGTGAATTACCAATTTCCTGTGGATGCAGCTTAACTCAGACTATATTCAATGGTAAGAAAAACCTTAATGTTGTTCAGAGTCTTTTCTTCTTTTATATCAGTAATTCAGTATCTTTGACAATCTGAACGAGCAGGATGAAACAACTTCCAGTGAATAGCTTTACTATGGGCTATACCTGAAAATCTACCTAGGAGGGAGATCTTAGGAATTTGAAATCAGAAGTGCTGAATCTGCTAATAAGTGATAATCTGAGATTAATCTCTTTTTATCTGTTTTAGGTGTCAATGTCATGGCTGGAGTTGGACTGCTCTCTACTCCTTATACAGTGAAAGAAGCTGGTTGGGCTAGTTTGTTAGTGTTGGTAATTTTTGCAGTTATATGTTGGTACACAGCTTCTCTTATGAGGCATTGCTTCAAGAGCAGGGAAGGAATCACAACCTATCCCGATATTGGAGAAGCTGCATTTGGAAAATTTGGACGCCTTATAATATCTGTGAGTTAGTTTAATCTGTAGTTGCTTGATCCTATGCGAAATCAGTTCCAAGTTTCAGAAGTTTAATCTACAGTTGTTTGATGCCTTGATCCTATGTGCAATCAGTTCCAAGTTTCAGCTATGGAAATTTTGTGGATGAGTAATTTTAAGATTTAACTCTAATAGCCCCTCCTTTTGTATCCTAATAATGTATTCCCCCTGTCATCTTTTTTTAGTGGGACTAAATCTTTCCCTGATTTTCTTCATTGCTTGTTTAGGTTAATTGTTTACCCTTTGTTTAGTAATTAACCACAAATTAGTAGAATGACAATTAACTATTTTATGTGTTTAGGATGTGTCCGTGCTTTCTTTCACCTAGATTCCTACCAAGCCTCCTTCTAAATACCAAAGGGCGCCTTCCCGTCAGGAAGTCACCAGTTTTGCCTTCTTCTTTCCACTGTTCCTCTATCATCAACCACTTTCTGTTTGGCTTTCACCTACTTGGATAAATTAGGATAAAAAGAAATAACTGGCTTATTCAAGCTAGTAGTTGGATACTCCAAAAAGCTTGTCGGTAACAACAATGTCCACTTTTATCCCTACCAAGTACCAATTCCACCATGTGCCTTTCATTTGCTTCTGTTACTATAAAACCTTTTACCATGACATTGTCTGGGCGAAAATAGAATGCTTCCAGCTGTTAGTTAAAATGTTACTTCATGTTAGGTCAATTCAGTTCATGGAGTGGGAACAAATGTTAGTAATTTGGACCCAGTAAATGTAGCCTTCTGAAGTGCTACCATATAGTTTTCAGTTGGATGGACATATTGTGATTTGCGGGGGGGAGTTTTTATTTCATGATGCCTAGGAACAATACCAACCTTCTTTTTGGCTTAAATATAAAGTTACTGGCTGAAAATATGAGTAAGCTGATTTATGCTTACAGGGACAAAGGAAAAAATTGGTTGCTTGTTATAGATTGTTCGTCTTCCCTAACAATTTTCTGATGCTGTTCTGCTATTTCTTTGCAGATTATCTTGTACATTGAGCTATATGTAAGTGGAGAGTGGGTTTATACCCTGTAGTTTCATTGTTCACCTAGAGTCCTTAACATCAGACCTCTAACATGTGTTCCACCAATGCAGTCATATTGTGTAGAATATATAATTTTGGAAGGAGATAACCTTACTACTCTTTTTCCCGGAACTTCACTAAACTGGGATGGCCTTAAACTTGATTCGACTCACTTCTTTGGGATCCTGACTGCCCTAGTTGTTCTGCCAACTGTTTGGTTGAGGGACCTTCGTGTAATATCATACCTCTCAGGTGCTCTTTTGACCAACATAAAGCGCTGACGTTCTTGGCATGGATGGTTTTCAACCATCATCTGAGAATCTTATTGATGTATTTGCAGCCTGCGGGGTCCTTGCGACTATAATAATTGCTCTGTGTGTGCTTTTCCTTGGTACGGTGGATGGAGTCGGATTTCATAATACCAGTCAGGTTCTGAACTGGAGTGGGATTCCTTTTGCTATTGGGGTATATGGCTTTTGCTTCTCTGGGCACTCAGTGTTCCCAAACATCTACCAATCTATGGCTGATAAATCAAAATTCAATGACGCAGTCACAATATGGTGTGGTTTTCTACTATTGAATTGTTTTATGCATTTTCCTCAATGGTTCGTTAATGACCAACACCTTCTTGTTATGCAGCTTTATTCTGTGTATTCTAATATATGGAGGTGTTGCAATAATGGGGTATCTCATGTTTGGTCAAAGCACATTGTCTCAGATTACTTTAAATATGCCTGAGGATTCAATCGCTTCAAGAATAGCAGTATGGACCACTGTATGTATGCTTTCTGTTTTTCCCTTCAAAATATTCCTGAATCTTATTTGGCAATCATTAATTTTTATCTTTATTCTTGCTCTACCGTGCAGGTTATCAACCCATTCACGAAGTATCCTTTTACACTCGGAATTATTGACATTTCTTTTTCCAGGAAATATCAGTAGACTTTAGATTGCTTGTCTTAAGTACACAAAAGAGAAGAACTTTGCATATCCTTCTGCTTTCCTTGAAGTTTGCACTTGCACAGATATGCATTGCTGATGAATCCTTTGGGAAGAAGCATAGAGGAATTGCTGCCCCCAAGAATCTCTAGTAGTTTCTTGTGTTTTATTCTCCTAAGGACAGTACTTGTCTTTTCTACCCTGTGCGTTGCATTTCTAATTCCCTTCTTTGGTACGTAACATTATCTTTCAGCTATGATCTTTAACTTAAAATTTCTAGTCTCATTTTAGTTCACTGAAGGCTATTCTCCTATCAGTACTTATTCTTTATACATATAATCTGGAACCCTATAGGCTTTATGAATCGTCTGCATCACTTCCGCTTTATGTGGGCCCAGCTTATTTCAATACCAAAAGTTTGTCTTTTAAGGAAAATTAGTTTTATAAAACTAGAGGTTCTCCAATGGCACACTTATCCCTACAATGACATGCAAGTCACTAGCTGAATTCTAGAGACTCTTGGCAAACACTGGATCAAATGTAAATCAGACAAGAATAAAACCTTAATCCACGTGAGTGGTAGCATTGTTATGAATCCTCTGTTTCATTGTGTTTTGTTGTTAGCTAAGTTTTATATTGGTCAACATGAATCCTTTATTCAGTCTTGTATAACCAAACATCTATCTCAACATATGCATTTCTATGCCATACAATCTTTTGGATATGTTACATCTTAGGAGCTAAGTATTCGGTCCGGTATAACATTGTTTGGGGTCGCAATTACTCTATTGAACTTGCCTACTTTTCACTTTGTTAGGTATCTTTATTACACAACATTCCCTGGTGCTCCTCCATTTCAGCCATCTTATTTTAATTCTGCGTGTTGCATGTTCATCGATCACCAACTCTCTTTGAAGACTAAATTTCTATTAGGGCACCACAACCCTGCCTAATCTAATTTTAGCTCTGCTAAGAAAAGATAGAGAAAAAGAAGGTAATCTCGAACAATATAGTACATCTGAGTCAACTTTTTATTGATGTGTTCTTCTAACATCAAAATTTAATGAATTCACCAAGTCTCTCTTCAGCCAGAAGCTTTTCTGATTGCAAATATTACTGCTGCCATATATAAATAAAATTTTATTAGAGCATGTATGAGTAAGATTAGCAGTATGAAGCCTTCTGGTCCGGGTGCTTTACCATTTTGCTGAAAACATGAAGACATTGATTGCTGGTTAACGAAATAAGATATATGAAACATATGATAATGACGACTTAAAGATGGAGGTCTAAAAAAGTTCTGTTTTAAATCAACCCCAGAAATAGCTGGCGTGGTTTTCATGTATAAGTAAGCACATGTATCTCCTTAACTTCCAGAATGGTTTGTTTAGATGTTTCTGATTGTGCTTGTACCATTTTAAATCCGTCCGGACATGGATTGCATTCGAAGAGAGAAAGCAAATTGCTTAAGCTGTGATAATGTTCTTCCTCTCTAAATTGCGTTCCTAAAGCACCGAATATGTGCATCAAGCAAGAAGCTTCACCTTAGGGATCTTTGGTTGATTAAATAAATCTATGAGACAATTTCTAGTTATACAGTCATAAATCACTTTTGTTGCAGGTCTTGTGATGGCTCTGATTGGTTCTCTTCTCAGTATACTGGTGGTAAGCTCGTTTCCAGTTTTATTGGATCCTGAACTTATTGTTTTTTATATCACAGACTGATAATCTTTTCTTGGATATGCAAACTAACGAAGTGTGTGGCTATCTCATCTAAAAGCTTAAGCTGTTAGAGAGAACACACTTTTATTTACTTAATTATGTCTTCGACACAAACCATCAAAGCTTGCTTTCAATTATCAAAAGTTTATTACCTATTTAGTGAAACCTATTTTTCCTTGCTGTACTTGGCTATATCTTGAACTTGTTGTTTTTTTTTTTTAATAAAATATTACAGATAAATTTTTTTCTTTGAAATGCAAGCCATTAAGCTGTCAATTATGAAAAGCTTATTACCTATTTAGTGCAACCCATTTTTCTTCTCTGTACTTGGCTATTTTATCTTCCTGATGTTTTTCTTTGGTTTGATCCTTATGCTTCTGAAAAGGTATTGGTAGAACAATCTTCTTTGATAATTATATTTCTCGTAATCAGATAAGTACAATGTTGGTAAGGTTTCAAGTAATGCAGAATATATCGAGACTCCCCTGAACTTGTCGACTTTTTATTCAGTTCACACCAATACTTTATGGCCTAATTACTCCGCTGAACTTGACTATTTGATAGGCTCGAACCCCTGGAATTGACAACCCATGGAAGTGTGGCACGCGCTGCCATGTCGATTTTTTTGTCCTCGTGTCGTTTTTAAAGATAAAATATATATTTTTACCCTTTATACACAAATTATTTGGATCATCTTTTTCGGACAAAATCTGAAGGAGAAAAATGTGGAACAAGATTATTTTGGGTATAGTTTTTTATTTGGCTAAAGATAATGATATTCTAATCAAGTTATATTTACATATTTTCCCAAAAAATAGAAAAATATAAGGTTAAAACAAATAATCATTGCATCTAACAACATCAGCAACAACAAACCCGGTATAATCCCACAAGTGGGGTTTGGAGAGGGTAGTGTGTATGCAGACCTTACCCCTACCTTGAGGGTAGAGAAGCTGTTTCTGATAGACCACTGACTCGAGAAAAGATGAAAAGAAAGCAGTAGCAATAAGCAATAAAAACAACATGATAATTAAAAAACAAAGCGAAAGGAACAACATGTAGTAGTAGAGATCTAATAATAATAGAATACAAAACTAACCACTAATACTACAAGGTATAGGGAAGAAATACTCTCGACTACTTATTAATCTTCTACCCTAAGTTTCGACCTCCACACCTTCCTATCGATGATTATGTTCTCAATAAGCTGAAACAACGCCAAATCTTGCCTAATCACCTCTCTCCAGTACTTCTTTGGCTTATCTTTACCTCTCTTCAGATCCACTAAGGTCAATTTCTCACACCTACTCACTAGGACATTTGTGCTTTTCTTCTTCATATGCCCAAACCATCTAAGTCTCGCTTTTCGCATCTTGTCCCTACCCTATTCGAATATCTTTATTCC
Source organism: Nicotiana obtusifolia (assembly GCA_002018475.1). NCBI lineage: Eukaryota > Viridiplantae > Streptophyta > Magnoliopsida > Solanales > Solanaceae > Nicotiana > Nicotiana obtusifolia. Next base: position 46,897 of record MCJB01029198.1, on the reverse strand, counting down.
TAATCTTATCAATCTTCATATGCCTGCACATCCATTTCAACATTCTTATTTCTGCTACTTTCATTTTCTGGAGATGGGAGTTCTTGATGAATATACAAGCTCAAATCGTGATGCTAGATAAGCACAAGTGGAGGCCATGTTTTCTACAACATTGGAGGCTTACTGGGCTCACGAAGTGCCAATGGATTTGGAGAATTGGGCCACGAATTTAAAATGTTTACACTAATTAGCCTTAGTCAAATTGAGGCCCAAGAATTTCAAGAAATCGAAGAAGTCCAAGAATACACACAAGATTAGGATTTCTTTTCCTTAAAGATTAAGATTTCTTAATTCTTGTTTTAGTAGGATTATGAAGAACATATGGAGGCCATGTTTTCTATAACAATGAAGGCTTATTAGGCTCATGAAAGTGCCAATGGATTTGGAGAATTGGGCCACGAATTTAAAATGCTTACACTAATTAGCCTTAGTCCAACTGAGGTCCAAGAATTTCAAGAAACGGAAAATGTCCAAGAATCCATTCAAGATTAGGATTTCTTTTCCTAAAAGATTAGAATTTCTTAATTCTTGTTTTAGTAGGATTATATTTATAGTTTTAGTCAAACTAGGATTATTAGTTGGTAGTCCATTCCTACTAGAATTCTTTTTCCTATTTTAGTTAGGATAGGTTTTCTTAGCCTTATTCTTATTCTAGTTTAATTAGGATTAGTTTACCTTAACCTTGTCAATTTTACATTTAGAGGGCTTAATATGCTGAAAATGAACATTGATTAGTTTTTCTAAGCTCTTGTTTTTTACTATTTATTTCATTGTTCTTTCTTCATTCAACACTTCTTGTAATCTTGCCGGATTGAAGAACGTGTGGTATGGTTTCTTTTTATCGACGTTTTATAAAGAATTTTAGCTTTCTTGGTTCTCCTATTACCAAGTGTGAGAAGGGAAACTCATTTAAATGGATGAATGCTGCCCAAAAGAGTGTTGAATTGATTAAGACAAAGATGACTCAAGCACCCGTGCTTGCTTTGCCCAACTTTGATGTAATCTTTGAAGTTGAATGTGATGCTTCCGGAGTTGGGATTGAAGTTGTTCTTGGTCAAGAAGGTAGACCTATTGCTTATTTTACTGAGAAGCTGAATGATGCAAAGTTCTAGTATTCTGCTTATGACAAGGAGTTCTACGCCATGGTCAAAGCTCTTTCTCATTGGAGCCATTATCTTTTACCTCGAGAATTTGTGCTTTATTCTGATCATGAGGCCTTGAAGTATGTGAATAGCCAACAGAAACTCAACATTAGGCATGCCAAGTGGATAGAATTTTTGCAAGTCTTTCACTTTGTTATTTAACATAAGGCTGGGAAGGTCAATCAAGTAGCTGATGCATTAAGTCGCAAGCCTTGTTTTGTTTCTGCCATGCAAAACACTATTGCTGGTTTTGGACACAGAGGAATTATATGCACCAGATCCGGACTTTGGAGCTATTTGGGGTCAATGCTGGGAGGGTCCTCAGCGTATGTTTGTGGTTAGGGATGGCTATCTTTATCGTGGTAAGCAGCTTTGTGTTCCACAAGGAAGTTTGCGTGAATTTATAATCCGTGAGTCCCATGAGGGAAGGTTAGCTGGCCACTTTGGGCAAACCAAGACTCTACGCCTAGTTCAAGAAAACTTCTAATGCCTAATATGGTTCGGGATGTCAATAAGCCGGTTGCAAGGTGTGAAACTTATATAAAGACAAAAATTCACAAAAGCAATTCGGGTCTTTACGCTCATCTGCCAATTCCTACCCAACCTTGGGAAGACCTTAGCATGGACTTTGTGTTGGGCCTTCCAAGAACTCAAAGAGATAAGGATTCCATCTTCGTGGTTGTCGATCGATTTTTGAAGGACTTCGGATGCAACAAATATTGCTGATCTCTTCTTTGATCATATTGTGAAATTGCATGGAATTCCTAGAATTATCGTTTCAGATAAGGATTCGAGATTCCTAGGTCATTTTGGAGGACTTTATGGACTAAACTTGGTACTAAGCTAACACCTAGCACTTCTCATCATCCCCAAACTGATGGGCAAACCGAAGTTGTCAATTGAAGTTTAGGTGCTTTGCTTCGTGGGTTAATAAAGAAGAATCTTAAAGAGTGGGAATTGTTACTTTCTATCACTGAGTTTGCCTTCAACAAGTCAACCAACCGCACTATAGGAAAGAGTCCATCGAAGTTGTCTATGGTAAGAATCCTCTTGGACCACTTGATCTTTCCCCTCTTCTAGTAACTCATTCTTTTAGTGGAGATGCTGCTGATCGAGTGAAGCAATTCAAGAAACTACATGAGAAAGTCCGGGCACATATCGAGAAGCAAAATGCTAAATACAAAGAAAAGGCTGATACACTTAGGAAACAAGTGGTGTTCAAGGAAGGCGACCCGGTTTGGGTTAATTTGAGTAAGGAGAGATTTCCAAATCGCAAGTTTTCTAAATTACAGAAGCGAGCTGACGGACCTTTTAAGGTATTGCAAAAGATTGGTTGTAATGCTTATTGCTTAGAGCTTCCCAATGACTTTGAAATATCTCCTATCTTCAATATAGCAGATCTTGCTCCCTACTATTCTGATGACTCGAGGGCGAGTCCTTTTCAACCAGGGGAGAATGATGAACATATGGAGGCCATATTTTCTACAACAATGGAGGCTTATTGGGCTCATGAAAGTGCCAATGGGTTTGGAGTATTGGGCACGAATTTAGAATGTTTACATTAATTAGCCTTAGTCCAATTGAGGCCCAAGAATTTCAAGAAATTGAAAAAATCCAAGAATCCATTCAAGATTAAAATTTCTTTTCCTTCAAGAGTAGGGTTTCTTTTCCTTGAAGATTAGGATTTCTTAATTCTTGTTTTAGTAGGATTATATTTATAGTTTTAGTCAAACTAGGATTATTAGTTGGTTGTCCATTCTTACTAGAATTCTTTTTTCTATTTTAGTTAGGATAGGTTTTCTTAGCCTTATTCTTATTCTAGTTTAATTAGGATTAGTTTTCCTTAACGTTATCAATTTTACTCATTATAAGGCCTATTTAAAGGGCTTAATATGCTGAAAATAAACAGTGGTGATTAGTTTTTCTAAACTCTTGCTTCAAAAACGTGATTTACTTTTTATTTCATTGTTCTTCCTTTATTCAACGCTTCTTGCAATCTTGCGGGATTAAAGAACGTGTGGGTGGGGTTTCTTTTGATCTTACATTCTTTTAACATTAGTTTGAAGAACGCTTTCACTAGTTTTGTGATAAACTTTAGCGGGGTGCTTTAGTTTTTCTCTCTTCTTTGTGCTTGAGAGGTGCTAAACCTTGAAAGTGCATCAGATTATATTTATAGTTCTCGTCAAACTAGGATTGTTAGTTGGTAGTCTATTCCTACTAGAATTCTTTTTCCTATTTTAGTTAGGATAGGTTTTCTTAGCCTTATTCTTATTCTAGTTTAATTAGGATTAGTTTTCCTTAACCTTATCAACTTTACTCATTGTAAGGCTTCTTTAAAGGGCTCAATATGCTGAAAATAAACATTGGTGATTAGTTTTTCTAACCTCTTGCTTAAAAAACGTGATTTATCTTTTGTTTCATTCTTCTTCCTTTATTCAACGCTTCTTGCAATCTTACGGGTTTGAGAAACGAATGGGTAAGGTTCTTTTCATCTTAAATTCTTCTCACATGAGTTTGAAGAACGCTTTTGCTAGTTTTGTGAAAAACTTTAGCGGGTTGCTTTTGTTCTCTCTCTTCTTTGTGGTTGTAAGCTTGCAAGAACTATTCCTTAGCTAGAGCAATAATTTACTAACAAGAAAGGGAGACCAAAAAAATCGACTGAATGATCGGAGGTACCAACTCCAAAAGAAAAGAACCTGGAATATAATTGGGGTGTTGAGGCATTGCTGCGGAACCAGACGATGTTTGATTACCTGCTGGCCACGTGCATCCACGCGCCGCCAGTTGTTTTTGCTTTATCGCTGCCGCCTGCACCTTACACGCTACTCGGATGTACTTGGAAAACGGACCAAATCCACAATTGGAACTCCGTTACTTTGGATAAAAGACTTTTTTTGGCTAAAAATAATGAAATTTAACCAAATATTTTATAAATTTGACCGAGAAAAGAATAAACATACAGTTGAAATACATAGTCATTGCATGAAGAGAAGAAATACATAATTTTTTTCTTTCTCTATAAAATGCACCGTTAGAACTCGTTACTTTGACTAAATCTTCTTTTATTTGGCTAAAATAGTGGAGTTTCAACTAAGTTTTGCATATTTGGTTCGAAAAAGAAATACACATATGGAACAAATAGTCATTAAATCTAAAGAGGGAAAAAACCATAGTTGGGATAAAATACGCTATGTATATTAAGAAAAAACAAGGAGAAATATAGTTGAAACAATTAAATCATTGTATTTGATTATTTGACAACTAATAATTGAAAAATGCCCCTCTTGGAAATTGATTTTTTCAAATTTCTTTCCTGTCACGCGCCTAAAGAGAGTGTATTCACGCTTTTTCCACATCAGCGTCTGTCATGCACCTAAAAGAGAGTGTATTCACGCTCTTTCCACATCAGCGTCCGGGGG
>MCJB01029198.1:15812-37004 GCA_002018475.1 Nicotiana obtusifolia | reverse complement strand
TTTTAAAAGTTTATGTATATATACATATGTATCATGCATTTCATGTCAGTAGCCCTCAGAGGTACCCAGATGTTACAGGTTATATATTCTCTATCCCTGCTTACATTACTGTTCGTACTTATGGTTCCCTGCCTTACATACTCAGTACTTTATTCGTACTGACGTCCTTTTATTTGTGGACGTTGCATGTCGTGCTGCAGGTCCTGATAGACAGGTAGGTGCAGCTCCCCCACCACAGTAGGCTGTCCAGTTCAGCGGTGATTGGTGAGATCCCTTCTCCGGACTTGTCGTGGTCTGGGTATGCATTTTTGTTATAGATATTATGGGTATGTCGGGACCCTGTTCCGGCTATGTTGCAGTACTTATGTTCCTTTAGAGGCTCATAGACAGGTGTCGACTCATGTATAGTTTGGTATGCCTTGTTGGCTGGTTTTTGTTGTATAGTCTTTCATGGTGGCGTGGTAGCTGTACCTTATATATAGTTTCTTGATTGTCTGGTCATCCCATGTTATGTATGTTCATGCCATCATATTTTATTGTTGGTTGTCCGTGATCCATGTCTACCATTTATATTGATCTCGTCAGCCCTAAAAGATAATAAAGAAGGTTAGATAAAATGTACGTTGGTGCTCGACAAGTATGGTCGGGTGCTATTCATGGCCCTCCAGTTTGGGTCGTGACAGACACTAATGCTATTGGACATATTAAGACAAAGGGAAATACTGGACTATCTACTAACCTTCTACCTTAATCTTCGACCTCCACAGCCTCCTATCAAGGGTCATGTTCTCAGTAAGCTCCAGCTGCGCCATGTCCCGCCTAATCACCTTTCCCCAAGACTTCTTCGACCTACCTCTACCCCTCCTCATAACCACCAAGGTTAACCTCTCACACCTCCTAACTGGGCTTCTGTGCTTCTCCTGTTAACATGTCTGAACCATCTCAACCTCGCCTCCCGCATCTTACCATGGGTGCCACTCCCACCTTATCCCGAATAACCTCATTCCTAATCTTATCTAACCTGGTATGACAGCACATGCATCTCAACATCCTCATTTTAGTTACTTTCATCTTCTGGACATGAAAGTTCTTGATCAGCCAGTACTCTGCCTCATACAACATACTGCTTTGTAAAACATACCTTTAAGTTTCAGTGACACATTCTCATCACACAAGACACGGGAAGCGAGCCTCCGCTTCATCTACCCTGCTCCAATATAGTGCGTGACATCTTCATCAATCTCCCCTTCACCTTGTAATATTGATCCAAGGTACTTGAGACTTCCTCTCCCGGGAATGACTTGTGTATCAAGCCTCACATCCATGTCTGCTTCTTGGGTAACGTTGCGGAACCTGCACTCCAAGTACTCCGTCTTAGTCCCAACTTGAAACCTTTAAACTCAATAATCTGTCTCCAAACCTCCAGCCTCTCGTTACTCGCGTCTCGTCAATCAGAACTATATCATCTACAAATTACATACACCATGGCACCTCCCTTTGTATGTGTTGAGTCAATTCATCAATTGCCAAGAAAAACAAAAACGGGCTAAGGGTTGATCCCTGATGCTACCCTATCATAATCGGAAAGTGTTCTGAGTCTCCTCCTGCTGTTCTCACTCGTGTCTTAGCTCCATCATACATGTCCTTAATCACCCTAATGTAGGTTACATGCACACCTTTAGCCTCCAAACACCTCCATAGAATCTCTCTCGGCACTTTGTTGTATGCCTTCTCTTGGTCAATGAACACCATATGCAAGTCCTTCTTCATTGTCCTATACTGCTCCACAGACCAATCTCGTCACAAGATGAATGGCTTCCATAGTCGAACGATCCCGCATGAAACCAAACTTTTTTTCGGAAATAGACACACTCCTCACCCTCCCTTCCACCACCCTCTCCCAAACTTTCATCGTATGGCTTAGCAGCTTGATACCCCTATAGTTGTTGCAATTCTGGACATCACCCTTGTTCTTGTATGTCGTATATTAACATGTAAATAATTAATGTTGATCATCGTATAATAACATGTTTGTTATAGTTAAGATAATAGGATATTGTCTGAATCTACGAAGATAATAATCAAAGTTTAGTTAAATACATGTGATTCTTTTTTACTTGTTTTGATTTTATGTAATATAAATATGTAATGAAGTGTACCTAACTTAATACTTATAGACAATCTTTCTAGTGTATATACCGCTCATCAGTTTTGATTGCTCTGTCATAACTGAGGTTAATTATATTCTAACAAGATAACTGGAGCAAGTACCTATAAACTAAGAAGCAAGACTACTAAACTGTCAAGCTCCACTAAAGATATTAATAAATTTAGGAACTTGATTTCAAAACTCACTTACGATGAAAGTTAGGTGAGGTGGTTGAACTCCTACGGCAGGTAAAGTGATCAATACAACACCATCAATCTTAGATTCCCTTTGAATCAAGTGTTGCCTACAAGTATGAATGAAGAATAGAGTCAATGACCGTTTTCATTACCAATTAACAGATAAATGAGTAAAAAATCATCAGTCTCATTTACCTTAGGGACTACGTTTGCACCAGTCTAATGTTCAAAGCAAAAGCACACAAATTCAAAGTGTTCAGCTAAAACCTCGATAGCTTAATAAGCAGATTTCTGAATTTTGTCCAAACAATGTTTCGAGTTAGTGCATTGAATAATTCTAATTAGTAAAAAGCAAAAGTATTACCAATAGTATGATTGTATAATTCAAAAAACTTGTTAAAAGAATAGAACGCAAATTATCATTAGATAAAATATATCAGGAAAAGAATGTCGCTTTTCAAATTAATGTTCGTTACAAACATACACTAAACTTTGAACGTTCATTCCAAACAAAATTCATTCCAAAACAAATATACCAAACTCTGCAAACACATGAGTAACTTAAATCAAACAGTAACTCCATTACAAAATAAAATGTCACCATGTATAGTATGTTGGCTAAACGACCCAAATCTCTTTAAAAGAAATAATGTCAAACATCTCACTATAGAGCAATCAACCTTGCTCATATATTCACTGTCACACCTCCTTTTTCCGGAGATTATGAGCAAATAATTTTTTTTAAATTAAAGTGATATTATTTGAAAAGGGATAAATATTATAATTCTAAAGGAGTTGCTATTGGAATTATTTGATTTCGGTGTTCTAATTTACCAATTTTGAAATTCCTTTTCAAGGAAAGTTTTGACTCCAGATATGGTCCGCGGACATAGAAGATCGGGTAAGAAATTTTATTGACCGGGGAGAACGTGTAGGACACTCCCCGAGTCCCATGATTCTACCACGGTCTCTTAATTATTTACACTTGGATTAATTAATTCAGATATCCTATATTTTAAAAACTCTAATATTTATCCGCTTTTATTTTGCTTGGTTATCGAGTTATGAAAGTTATCTTGAACAAGTCACGCGTACATGCATTTGTCGTGTTGGTCTGTCAAAGATTGGGCCATGTGTACGTATTCACAATTAATAAAACTTTTATTATTTAAAGTTAATTAGTCAAGTTGCGCGAACACACACTTAAATTTGAATTTATGGATCCTAATTATACCACACGAACGCATCCATAACCATGATAGTTAAATTATTAATGCTCTTCTAAATCATACTAACTATTAGGAGTTAATTTTTTTTTTTTTGTTTGAGATTATTATAAAGCCATAGGTATTATGAAGATCATTTGTGGATGTTGTGTAAGTTCTGATTAATAAATTGAGAATTAAATGTATTGGCTAAGCTATTAGAAAATTTTGAGGGTATTACAATTACTAAGAGGTTACGCATTAAAACCTAGCTTGACAATTAATGAATTATTTAGAGCTCTTATGGAGTTCAACCCAAATGGACCTAACAATAACGCCGACATTTGTCTTGAATTCTTTAGATAACAGTACCGCAATGACGAGGCTAAAAAGAAGTGAAACTATTAATCAAGTACAAAATAACTAACTTATTTATTAACAAGGATTAGTTTTATAATTTATTAAATTAAACCCGATTATCTAGATATAGTAGCACTGGCCATATAATCACAAACTTAGGCCCAATTTGCTAGGAAATTTCAGGTCTTTTTACATTCCTATACACTATTTGAAACTTTATTACCTTCGTTACTCAAGTTTCAATTTAATTACATGGTCATATACAATTTACCAATTATATACAAGTAAGTTTTAAATGAGTATCCCTTTATATTAGGAATTGAATAAGGAATATCAGTTATTTCCTTATCTCTTTATACTTGTCCACTTTCTCTCTCCGTCTCTCTCTCTCTCTCGCTCTCTCTTCGTCTCTCTATTTTCCTTCTCTTTTTTTTTTTTCAATCTTTCTTCATTTGATGTTCTCTGCTTTTTATGCTTTCTTGTTGTATAGAGTTTAATGAAATTCATAAATGGATTTCAATCGTTTTAACTTAGCAATTTTCTATCACGTTGCACAATTGGTGTTCAAATTGAAATTGTCAATCAACAAATTTTGAAGGTGTCTGACTCTCTACCATTGATAGCCATTAAAAAGCTTTGAAGCTTTAAAATCGAATTTGAGTTTTCAAAAACCATTATTTGTTTGGATTGGGTGTTGGGTATTGGGTGCAGACAATTGAATGGAGTTTATATCTCAATTTTGAGGGTATTTTGGTGAAGATTAGACTTGATTTTGGATGAATTTCAGATTGAAACTTGAACACATGACATACAATATACTTACGGAATTGTAGTAAAGTTGTATTATAATTGTATGTAAATCGTATTCTATTCTAGTTATATATATTTTTTATTTGAATGTCGTATGAAAGTTGAAAAATAGTTGTATAATGTATGAATCACTGTATAAAAGTTGTATTTAAGTTATCAATACTTTTTTTTTTTTACATAAAGTTGTTGATATGTATAATTGTATTAAGAGAGTAAGTTTTGGTTGGAATTTTAGAGAGGAAGAAGCACACACCACATACATTAGACTTATTTTCTCCATATTACTACGAAAAGATAGAAAACTCAGTTGAATTAGTTATACATGCATCTTAACTAAAAACTCATGAATTCGTGATATTGTGGTTCACCGTGTGTCGTGGGCCTTTTTCTCTTTTCTTTCATTCTCTCATGCTATTTGGTTAATTTTTTCCTTCATTCTATTTAACTGATTGGCTAAGATTTTGGATGAATTTTAGATTGAAACTCGAAGAAGAAGAAGAAGAACACATGACATACAATATACTTACGAAATTGTAGTAAAGTTGTATTATAATTGTATATAAATTATATTTTGTTGTAGTTAAATATATATTTTTATTTGAATGTTGTATGAAAGTTAAAAATAAGTTGTATAATGTATGAATCGTTGTATAAATTTGTATTTAAATTATCAATACTATCTTTTTACATAAAGTTGTTGATACGTATCAAAATTGTATTAAGAGTGTAAGTTTTGATTGAAATTTTAGAGAGGAAGAAGTACACACCACATACGAAATATATACACATCAGATACAAATTATATAAAAGACAATTATATAAAATTTGTGTGAAAATTGTATTTAAGTTGTATGATATTGTAGTTGTATTTCATTGGGTATAAATAATGTATGAAAGTTGTAGATAAATTGTAAATAAGTTGTATATTATATAATTATATAAATTGTAAATAAGTTGTAGATAAATTGTAAATAAATTGTAAATAAGTTGTATGAAATTTATTTTTACTATCTATTAAATGGGCCTGCTATAATACCATAAACTTTTGCCTCTGCCATCTTTGTTTCTTAAGTTACTTCTTTTACTTCGCGAAATTAGGATACTTAAAGAGAGCAGTAATTTCACTGTTTAGTTTTGGATTATGACTTCTTTTAGTGGAGAAGTTTCAAATTATGGACTTTTCTTGAAGGATGATTTGAGCGCTTACCTCATATTATGTTCACTAATTAAAGGGCGTAATTACCTTTAGGAGAATATGAGTTAACATTTTGTTAGTTATTTCATATTTGTATACGAAAATTTATTCTATATTGCTTATAGTTTTTCTTTCAATGATTCATAGAATGAATTTCTTGTTAAGAGTGGAGTACATGACTGATGAAACAGAATTAAGATTTAAGTGTTGGAAAAATGTAGTATGAACTTCCAAAAAAAAAAGAAAAAGAAAAAGGAAAAGGAAACATAAAAGGATTCATTATTTATTTTTTACTTCCTTAGGCTACAGCAAAATTCACCATGTTTAGGAACACATTTGTAATGGCTTTTTTCCTTCCATTACTTTCTCTTTTTCTTTCTGTATGGTGTCGGATACAATCGGGCACATAAGAAATATCGGTCTTGAGTACAATCCGAGGTCGGTCTACTTTGGATCGAGACCAGCGCTTCAGGAAGGGGAGTTCGAGGTCGGACATCATCGGTTCGGGGCTAAAGCGTTCGAGATGAGGCGGTCAAGACCGGTCTGGGGAAAAGCATCTTATAGTAAAAATATCAGTTTCGCGTAACGGTAGGGCCGGAAATCTCGTGGTATGCAGTTATCTCAGCGGGAATCACGGCCCCAATCATCAGAGACGTTGAACCCAGTATTTTTAGGGAAATTTTACCCTGTAATTAGGTTCTTTACCTTATGTAGAATTCCTTTTTCTCCTCCTATAAAAAGAACTCAATTCTATTGTAGAGCATACAACATACTATCAGTAATACAGTTATCATTTTTAGCTATCTTCCTCATAAACCGTCTACTTTCCTTATTGCTCATTTCGCCACAGCAAAGTCATTCAACCTTAGCGGTTTGTTTACTCTCTCGTTTATTTAAAATCAGTCTTTATTCATCGCTATTTATTTTATTATATCAGGCCTAGTCACGTATCCTTAATACCACGTACAAATTCAATTGTTACCCGTATTTTAGGGTAAACAGTTTGGCGCCCACCGTGGGGCTAAGGATAATAGTGAACGTTTGATACAAGTTTCTGTCACACACTATTTTACGCTTGTTCTTTGCAGAATCTTTTATTTTCAGGATACAATATAGTCATGTCGCACTCACATCCCATCAATGATGAGTTCGACCACCAGGGCGAAAACAACAATGTGATGCTCGGTAATGAGGTTCCAACCGACGCCAACTCTCAAATGGCGGTTGATGTAGATCAGACTGCTAGTCCGTCAAACAGTGTTTGGGGAGAACACCATTCGAGAACTCAAAATAATGAAGGGGACGAGATCAGCCTCAAAATGATATTCGACATGCTACAAGCCCAGCAAGCAGCCATTGCCCAATTGCAAAGTCGCAGTCAGCTTTCGGACAGGGTCGAAGCCGGTTCTTCTCGAGGAGTTGTACCCGAAAATGAACCGACCGCAGCACAACCGGTTGAAAGCGGGTCGGGGATAAATTCTGGAATCATGAAAATGCTCGAGGAGCTGACCAAGAGAGTCGAATCGGGCGAAAAGAAAATTGAAGCTAACGACAAGAAAGTAGAAAATATAACTCGAGGGTAGACCAGATTCCAGGAGCACCCCCGGTGTTGAAAGGCTTGGACTCAAAGAAATTCGTACAAAAGCCTTTCCCGTCGAGCGCTGCCCCAAAACCTATTACAAAAAAGTTCCGCATGCCAGAAATCCTCAAATACAACGGGACATCTGATCCGAATGAACACATAACGGCGTACACATGCGCCATAAAGGGAAACAATCTCGGAGATGACGAAATTGAGTCCGTTCTTCTGAAAAAGTTCGGGGAGACCTTGTCTAAAGGAGCAATGACTTGGTATCACAACTTGCCTCCGAACTCCATCGACTCCTTCGTCATGCTTGCAGACACCTTCGTCAAGGCTCATGCAGGTGCCATTAAATTCGAAATACGGAAGTCAGACTTATTCAAAGTCAGGCAAAGAGATAACGAGATGCTGAGGGAGTTTGTATCTCGCTTTCAAATGGAGCGAATGGATTTACCACCGGTCACCGATGATTGGGCCGCACAGGCTTTCACTCAAGGGCTCAATGCCCGAAGTTCAATGGTTTCTCAACAGCTCAAACAAACCTTGATCGAATACCCCGCTGCCACTTGGGCGGACATACACAATCAGTATCAATTAAAGATCAGGGTCGAAGACGACCAGCTCGGAGTCCCTTCGGGATCGGCTTATCCTATCAAAACTCATGACCGGATTCTAAGAGATAATTATCGAGAGCCGAGGTCGAACAGAGATAGGCATCGACCATACCCTGGCGATCGAAGGGCCATCCCGGGAAGACAAAGGTCCCCAAGATAGGAGAGAAGGAACGATCCTAATCAAAGGAATCGAGGACCGTTTCCAAGAAATAACTTAGAAAGAGCCGCTAATCATCGAGAAGCGCCCAGACTGTCCAACTACAACTTCAACGTCGATTCAGCGACTCTCGTATCCGCCATTGGCCGCATTAAAGATACCAAATGGCCTCAGCTGCTGCAATCGGATCCGGCCAAAAGAGACCCCAACTTAATATGTAAGTACCATGGTACACATGGACACAAAATGGAAGATTGTTGGCAGCTAGGGAGGAAGTAGCACGGTTGCTTGAAAAAGGGCACCTCCGGGAATTTCTAAGCAACCGGGCCAAGAACCATTACGGAAACAGAGACAGGCCCATAAATCAAGAAGAACCTCAGCACATGATCAACATGATAATCGTAGGGGTAGATGCACCCCAAGGCCCGGTGTTGCAGCGTACTAAGATATCTATCACCCGAGAGAAGCGTACTCGGGATTATGCGACGGAAGGAGCCTTATGCTTTAGTGATAAAGATGTAGAAGGAATTGTACAACCCCATAACGATGTCTTGGTGATATCGATGCTCGTACACAAGACTCGAGTAAAGCGTGTACTTGTCGACCCCGGAAGCTCAGCTAATATAATTCGGTCATGGGTCATCGAGCAGCTTGGATTGACAACCAGATCATCTCCGAAGTTTGAATCCTCAATGGTTTCAATATGGTATGCAAAACAACCAAAGGGGAAATAACACTGATGGTTAACACCACCGGTACTGTTCAGGCAACAAAGTTTTGTGTGATCGAGGGCGACATGCGATACAATGCCTTGCTCAGAAGACCTTGGATTCATGATATCAGAGCTGTACCTTCGACGTTACATCAGATGTTGAAATTCCCATCAGCTGATGGGGTCATAACCGTTTACGAAGAACAACATGCAGCAAGGGAAATATTCGCAGTGGAAGAGACAATACCGAAACTGACCGCTCCTTCCCAGAAGACCCAATAGCAATCACAGACACCACCTTCGACAAACGAGGGTGAGCAAGACCAGCTCGAAGATGACAATTATGAGGTCCCCCGGTCATTTATCAGTCCCGATGAGTCCGATGTGACCAAATTAACGGTCGAAGAGCTCGAACAGATTCACTCCGCAGCGACTTGCCCGATCGAAAGGTATACCTGGGCTCGGGCTTAAGCTCCGAGCTCAAGGCCAAATTAATTAAAGCAGCTAACGAAAATTCTTTTGCCTGGTCCCACCTTGACATAACAGGGATAATGCCGAAAATTACAACTCACAAGCTGAGCACTGACCCAAAATTCCGACCGGTCAAGCAAAAGAGGCGGCCTCAGTCCGAAATCAAGCAAGCATTCATCAAGGACGAGGTAACTAAACTTTTGAATATAGGGTCCATTCGGGAAGTTAAGTACCCGGAATGGCTAGCAAATGTAGTTGTTGTTCCTAAGAAAGGAAATAAGCTTAGGATGTGCATAGATTATAAAGATCTAAACAAGGCGTGCCCAAAGACTCCTTTCCCTTGCCCAACATCGATCGCATGATCGATGCTACCGCTGGCCACAAGACTCTTAGTTTTCTCGATGCCTATTCTGGTTACAACCAGATACAAATGGATAAGGATGATCAAGAAAAAACATCCTTTATCACTAAGTATGGCACTTATTGCTGTAACGTAATGCCTTTCGGGCTGAAAAACGCGGGGGCTACCTACCAACGCCTAGTAAATAAGATGTTCGAAAAACAACTAGGAGTAACAATGAAAGTTTATATTGATGACATGTTAGTTAAGTCCCTGCGAGCAGAGGACCATCTGAGTCATTTGCAGGAAACGTTCGACGTCCTGAAAAGGTACAACATGAAGTTGAACCCAGAGAAGTGTGCATTCGGAGTAGGCTCAGGAAAGTTCCTTGGCTTTATGGTCTCAGACCAGGGAATAGAAATCAACCCCGATAAAATCAAAGCCATCGAAGACATAACGATCGTAGACAGTGTGAAAGCTGTACAGAAACTGACAGGCCGGATAGCAGCCCTAAGCCGATTTATATCGAGGTCATCGGACAGGAGCCATCAATTCTTCAACTTGCTGAAGAAGAAGAACAAATTCTCATGAGGACCACAATGCCAACGCGCGTTGGAAGAGCTTAAAAAGTATCTCTCTAGTCCACCTTTGCTGCATACGCCAAAAGCAGGTGAGCAGTTATACCTTTACCTTGCTGTGTTGGAAATAGCGGTGAGCGGGGTCCTGGTCCGAGAAGAACAAGGTACACAATTCCCCATTTACTACAGCAATAGAACTCTAGGGGAGGCTGAAACTAGGTACCCACATTTGGAAAAATTAGCACTCGCGTTATTGAGTGCCTCTAGGAAGTTGAAACCATACTTCCAATGTCACCCCATATGTGTAGTGACAACTTACCCACTTAGGAACATTATGCACAAACCTGAGCTATCAGGTCGATTGGCCAAGTGGGCCATCAAAATAAGCGGATACAATATTGAGTATCGGCCTCGAACCTCGATCAAGTCTCAAGTACTAGCTGATTTTGTCGCCGACTTCACGCCGTCGCTTATCCCCGAGGTCGAGAGAGAGAGATGATGACCGAATCGGGGACTCCTTCGGGAGTGTGGATTTTGTTCACAGACGGCGCCTCAAATTCGAAAGGATCGGGGCTTGGCATCGTCAAACCCCCAACCGGGAATACGATTCGACAGTCTATAAAGACTGTAAAATTGACTAACAATGAAGCAGAATATTGCAGGTTTAGAGTTGGCCAAAAGTCTAGGAGCAGAAGTAATCGAGGCCAAATGTGACTCCCTCCTCGTAGTCAACCAAGTAAATAGAACATTCGAGGTCAGAGAGGGGCGTATGCAAAGGTATGTGGACAAGCTTCAGGTCACGCTACACAGGTTTAAAGAATGGACCCTACAACACATACCTCGAGAAAAAAATAGTGAGGCCGATGCCCTCGCCAACCTAGGGTCATCGGTCGAGGATGAAGAAATTGATTCTGAAAAGGTCGTGCAATTATTGAGGTCGGTGGTGGAAGAAGGCCATGCCAAAATCAACTCAACAAGCTTGACCTGGGATTGGAATACGTGGAATATCTTAGTTCAGGTAAATTGCCATCGGACCCCAAAGAATCAAGGGCGTTACGCACAAAGGCAGCCCGATTTTGTTTAGCCGATGACGGAACCTTATACAGAAGAACATTCGGAGGCCCTCTCGCCGTATGTCTTGGACCCGGAGACACCGAATACATCTTAAGGGAGATACACGAAGGAACATGCGGCAATCACTTCGGCTCCGAATCCTTGGTTCGAAAAATAATTCGGGCCGGTTATTATCGGATCGACATGGAAAAGGATATGAAGGAGTTTGTACGCAAGTGCAGCAGATGCCAAAGGCACGCGCCGATTATTTACCGGCCCGGAGAGACACTACATTCGGTCCTATCGCCATGGCCGTTTATGAAGTGGGGAATGAACATTGTCGGCCCCCTCCCTCGAGCACCAGGTAAAGCTCAATTTATTCTTTTTATGACTGACTACTTTTCCAAGTGGGTGGAAGCACAGGCTTACGAAAAGGTCAGGGAGAAGGAAGTAATTGACTTCATATGGGACCATATTATTTGCCGGTTCGGGATGCCATTGGAAGTTGTATGCGATAATGGCAAACAGTTCGTTGCCAGTAAAATAACAAAGTTCTTCGAAGACAACAAGATTAAGAGAATATTGTCAACTCCATATCACCCCAGCGGCAATGGTCAAGCCGAGTCAACCAACAAGACTATAATTCAGAACTTGAAGAAAAGGTTAGCCGACGCAAAAGGAAAATGGAGGGAAATGCTGCCCGAGGTCCTATGGTCATATCGCACAACCGAAAAACCAGCACCGGGGCCACCCTATTTTCCCTAGTCTACGGCACTAAAGCACTGATACCGGTCGAGGTAGGAGAACCAAGCGTCAGGTTCCGATACGCAATCGAAGAATCAAACCGGGAGGCTATGAACATCAGCCTGGAACTTTTGGATGAAAGGAGGGAAGCTGCTCTAGTTCGGTTGGCGGCGCAGAAGCAAAAAATCGAGAGATATTACAATCGGAGAACCCATCTCTGGTACTTCAACATTGGGGACTTGGTACTCAGAAGGGTTACACCCAACACTCTAGATCCCAACGAAGGAAAATTGGGACCGAACTGGGAAGGGCCCTATACTATCTTGAAGGTCACCGGAAAGGGATCTTACAAGCTCGGAACTATGGATTGAAAGCAACTGCCAAACAATTGGTACGTGAGCCACCTGAAGCGGTATTATTGTTAAGGTAATAGATTTCATATTTTCTTTTATTTTGTTTCTCGATACTAATATCTGCAGGTTGCAAATGGAACGGCCTCGAGTCAGGGAACACGATACACAAGGACAGAAAGCACGCGTTGCACTCTTTTTTCCTTCGATCGTTTTTGTCCCAAATCAGGTTTTACGGCAAGGTTTTAATGAGGCAACCAGGAGTCGTTCTAACTTAGATCGGTCGCTCATCGAAGATAATGAAATTTGGTGCTTGACTTCGATCGACCTTAAACATCTGGGGATTGCTTGTTTATTTCGAATACTTCATTTAGCTACTTCAAATTCAAGGGAACTTCACGCAGATCGTTAGGAGCCAATGTAAGGGTCAAACGGTCAAAGGAACCGTGCCCGAATAGATCGATCTGCCCCTTAAGTAAAGTTATACGAGCGTATGAATGCTAATAAAGTTTCTTTGGCACCAATATTCTGTTTCTGAGCCCAAGGGCCTCTTCGATTATCATTGCACTATCTAAGAGCTAACATCGTTCAAATACCCACACTAAATTCGAAGGGGAGTAAGACCTATTAAGGCAAGCCCAAAAACCGATTGATAGGCCAAGGCCATATCGGGTTAACAAAACTCGAAGGGAAATGAGACCTACTCAGGCAATCCCAATTTATAAAAGGCTAAGGCCAAACCAAGTTAAAATTCGAGGATGATTAGAGCTTGCCAAGGCAAGACCTCGATTCTTTAAAAGGGCTAAGGCCAAATCAACTCGTTGAAATTCGAAAGGGATCCAAATTTTGCTAAGGCATGATCCCGATTTCTTAATAGGCCAAGGCCGCATCGAACTAAAAAAGTTCGGGGAAGAACGAAGCCTGTTAAGGCGACTCCGAATTTATAAAAAAGGTCATGGCCGAATCGGGTTAAAACCTGTTAAGGTTAATTCAGCCCCTTAATGGACCAAGGTCCCCTCGAGATGTGGGCCTTATTCGGTCAGGCATGAAAGAAAGAAATCTATGGCGGAATAAACCCTAGCTAAGGCAGGGAAGTTTGCAAGAAGTAAAAACTTTTGAACAAAGTCAGACAAAATAGAGGAATCCTTCTATATATTCAAATTACAAAAATGAAACATCATTTTATAGGCAACGTCAGTCAGAACCGTCTTCTTCTTCCTCAGGGAAGGCCTGCCTCCTTGCTTCATCTTCGATCTTTGCTGCTTCATCGACCTCAGAAGATAGATCGATGCCCCGAGCTTGTAGCTCCTCGAGGACGGAGAGACGGGTCTGGCACTTAGTGTATTGACCAAAACCTTCGATTGCTCCTAGGCGGCCTCGGCATCAGCTCTGTATTGAGCTATCAAATCATCGGCGTCGGCTTTGGACGTGGCAACCTCAGACTTTGCTGATTACAGCTCATTCACCAGAATATCCCGGTCCTGGGTAAGCGTCTCGACTTGGGATTGAAGAGATTCGGTGCTCTTGGTCAGAACTCCGATTTTTTCTTGTGCCTCCGAAACCTGCTCTTCCAAGGGAACTAAGTGAGCTTGGAGGGTCTCTTTTTCCGAAGTCAGTGTATCGGCCTTGGCTATCCATTCGTTGGTTTCAGCCTTAGCCTCGCTCACTGCAGACCGGAGTTGATTTAATCGATTGGTTTGTTGACCCAGCTGGTCGATTGCTTTGTCATGCTCCCTGCGCATGAAGTCCAGCTCGGCTCGAAGGTTCGACATCTCCCTCTCGAGCCGCTGGCGTTGTGCCTTTTCTTGTGCCATTTCTTCCCTTATCCGAAGGAACGCCTCATGATGAAGCACCGAAGACTGCAAGGTGTACATAATAAAACGGTCAGTGCAAATCTAAGGGTAAGATAACGGGCGCCAAATAGAACCAACGGGGGAGTATACCTTGTTCGATGCCTGTTGAGCTTCGTTGAATAAACAGGCCCAGTCCACCGCGTCCATTGCGGCCTGATCCTCATCGGTCACCAAACAATGAAGATAGCTAGCCACACCTACAGGCGCAGCCAAAGCTCGAGCATCCTCGGGAATGGTGAACTTTATTACTCTCTTCCGATCAGGATTGGAGCTCGGAGCGGGAAATCTATCGACTAGCTTAAGACCGATAGACACCCCACTCGTCTCGGCGGGGGGACTCCTTCTCGACACTTTGAGCCCGAAGGTATCGGCCGATGGCACTCCATCAAAGAACTCTTCAAAGGCTCCTGCTGATACCGGGCCTTTGCTCGGCGTGTGCGTCCTTGCAGCCTGGGCTTCATTCAGAGTTGCCTCCGAAAAAGAGGGAGAATCCACTGTCTCTGGGAGGTTCGAGATCCCTTGTGTTGCCTCCCCTGCACCGACACGTACCCGGTCCTCGTCCTTGCCTCGAGATCTTTTGCTCGAGGGATGCAAGCCTCATCGACTGCTGGCTCGGGGACTGTCCAAGGAGGTTCGTTATTTAGAGTATCGAGGTTTCTATCTTCCTCGGAGTCGTCACTCAGTTGGATAGACGGATCAGTGATTTTGGGTTTACGAGCTAACATTTTCTTCCTAGGTTTCCTTTTCCCGGGCTCTGAAGGACCGGGGACTTCTTTGTTCTTTTTCTCTCCCTCCTTCTCCGAGACAGGGGGAGGGCAAGGGTCTTCCCCATCAATGGTTGCCGGCCTCAACTCAGCATCCTTCGATAGACCTAAGAAGAAAGGGGAAAAATTAATGATAACGTCGATCGCTCGAAAAGAGAAAGATGAATATTGTTGGGTTCACCATGATTTTTGGCCTCCCAAAGGCCTTTCGATATTTCTCGCCAAGCTCGCTCCAAGTAGGCCCTCTGAGCCACCACTTTCCGAACCCACTCCTCCAAATGATGAATCGCGGCCGGCGTTTGAGAAACGGCTGCACCTTACAAAATATATCGGTTAGAAACCAAAAGGAAAACAGCAGATGGTTTTAACTAGGGAATCGACGCTTACGTGTCAAGTTCCACCTCTCGGGGAACGACATGTCTTCAGCGGGGATCAAGTGCGAGGTTCTTATTCGAACGAACCGGCTCATCCAACCCCGGTCCTTGTCCTCATCAATGCTCGAGAACGGAGATTTGCTGGCCCGGTGAGCAAGTTTTATTAGCCCCCTCGTAACATTCGGGGACTGTACAGTCGGGGTAGATGGTCAACGGTGAAGGGGTGCCCGTCGACTTTACTCACGAAGAAGCGGAAAAGGTAAACTATCCGCCAAACGGAGGGATGAACCTGGCCCAAGGTAACATTATACCTTTTACAAAAGGAAACAATTATGGGGTCCAAAGATCCCAACGTAAAGGGGTAGGTATAGACGCTCAAGTAACCCTCTACATGGGTGGTAATCGCCTCATTCGAAGAAGGGACTACCACATCCTTGCCAATCCATTTACACTCCGTCTTCACCCTATCAAGGATTTTGTGGGTGATCGAGCTAATGTACATGGAGACCGGTTCGCCCCGACCAAGTACTGAAGAGGCTTTCTCCACTTTGAAGTCGGAGCCGATAAAGCATCCAACCGGTACGAAAGCTTTCAGGGGAGGCTCAGTGGAAGTTTCCTCAACAGGAACTTGTTCAACCTCTTCAGCGGGCTGAGAGGAAGAAGGTTGTTGTTTTTGAGGGACGGATTTGGATGTTTTCGCCATTGGAGTTGAAGAGATGAGAGTAAAAGCAAAGGATAATGTATGAAAGAAGTTTGAGGTGCAAAGATGCAGAGAGCAAAAGCAAGGAAAGGTTTGAACAACGTAAGGTCTGGAAGTTAAAGAGTGAAGGAGCTATTTATACTTTTCAAAAGCGGCGGTTCGAAACACGAGGTGGGAAAACATTAAATGGCATTTGCAGAAGTTGCAGGGTTTGTCGCCAGATAGGACACGCAAGGACCTTTTTTGACAGCGATCACGTGCGTCATCACGCTGCCGTCACCCATCAGCGAGATGTTTTTTAGGTTGTGTGATTTGACGCTTCGAACTTCGTGTCGTGCTCAATAAGTATGCTGTTGCTTGACCTAATTTCGAAGGGCGGCGGCTCATATCGTTTCTTGTCACTACTCTCCAACAAACGAGGGGACTATCTGTATAGGGTCGGATACAATCGGGCACATAAGAAATATCGCTCTTGGGTACAATCCGAGGTCGGTCTATTTTGGATCGGGACCAGCGCTTCAGGAAGGGGAGTTCGAGGTCGGACATCATCGGTTCGGGGCCAAAGCGTTCGAGATGAGGCGGTCAAGACCGGTCTGGGGAAAAGCATCTTATGGTAAAAATATCAGTTTCGCGTAACGGTAGGGCCGGAAATCTCGTGGTATGCAGTTATTTCGGCGGGAATCACGGCCCCAATCATCAGAGACGTTGAACCCAGTATTTTTAGGGATTTTTTACCCTGTAATTAGGTTCTTTACCTTATGTAGAATTCCTTTTTCTCCTCCTATAAAAAGAACTCAATTCTATTGTAGAGCACACAACATACTATCAGTAATACAATTATCATTTTTAGCTATCTTCCTCATAAACCGTCTACTTTTCCTTATTGCTTATTTCGCCACAGCAAAGTCATTCAAACTTAGTGGTTTGTTTACTCTCTAGTTTATTTAAAATTAGTCTTTATTCATAGCTATTTATTTTATTGTATCAGGCCTAGTCACGTATCCTTAATACCACGTACAAATTCAATTGTTACCCGTATTTTAGGGTAAACACTTTCTTTCTTTTTTGACCTATGGTTCTTTGATTGTGTTTCTTTCTTTGTTAGAATACTAATTTTTGTTGTTTGAGAACTAGAAGTGGGGGTGCTGGGTTTGAAGTTGGGGCTTGGAGGGCAAGAGCCATCTTAACGTTGTGTTTGATTTTTTTTTTATAATCTATTTGAAATTTAATTATTGTTGTGTGAGAGCTAAAGTAAAGTATTTGAGGATTAATTGTGGAACTTTGTCTATTAGGGTTGTATTATACAAGTCATTTGAGAGCTTGATTGAAAGCTAAGGAATGTTTGTCGTGGGTATATTGTGTGATATTGTTTTTTTGTGGGTTTTCTTATGTGGTGATGAATTAGTTGAACTTTTAACATATTATGTGCTCGAATTTAGTTTCCTTACTCTAGAATTTTATGGGTTTTTTGAATTGTATACCCAATTTATTGATCTTGGTAGATCCATTATAATATTTAAGAAAAATATTAGACGAGGAAGAAATGGTGGTATGCATTATCTTTGTTAACGTATCTCCCTCCATCGTCTTTGTTTCTCTTTTTAAACTTGCATGTTTTAATGTTGACATCATTTTGGATTATCTGATCCCTGGAATCCCAGTTGTTTGATTCATACTGCACTAGCTATGAAAGATCGCGTATCTTTGTTAGTTAATTAAGAATGTCCAATAGTATGAGAGTTTTGATTTCAGTGTTGCTGGCATAAAAATGTATTCCAGTAATGTGTTGTGCTATGAATGTATTTGTTTAGCTTTTTACTTCTCATGCGATGATGCGGAGAGTTTTAATTTCAGTGTTAATTCACTTTGATTCCTATTGTGCTTGAATGTAATCTGTGCTATTAATGTACTTAGTTACTTTTCTACTTCTCTTCTTCCATTGGGAGCTATAAATTACCCCGTTAAATTTTAAGTATGATAACTGAAGATATTGATAGTTACACCTAAACCTTGTCGTTTTACAATAATACTAAGTGTTCGCATTTTTACACACAGAAGTTGGCACTTAAGAGCTTTGTGAGAGTTTTATGCTATTGCTGTCATTTTAGCAGATATTGAATGTGAAGTAATCCTCACATATATTGTATATCAAGCAAGTTAACATGTGCCTCTTCTTTTTGTCTATGGTATATATTGCAGTTATGCTGCATGCTGATGTGATACTACACAGCTTCTTAGATCTTCGTGTAATGTACCAGGACGTAGTAACAGGAAGCAATCCGAAGATTAAATTTGTTCTGCTCTCAATACTAACATGCATTCTCTTACAGAATGCTTTAGTGAAGTTTAATATGCCGTTGTTGTTTGTTGTAATCCTTTAGGATTGTATGTGCATATGCAGATATTCAAGATTTGAATGTCCCAGATCTAATTTTCTTGAGATTGTCTTTTCAAACTTACTAATTAAGTTTTATTGTTAATAGGTTTCTTAGCTAATTTAGACTGATATCTATCTAAGAAACCTGAAGATAGATAAAGGAGCGAACTTCAGAGCTAAGTTTAAACATCATAATCAGTAAACAACTTGGTTTCATTGAAGTCCTTTGTTTTCACCGTCAACTCGGTCAAAATATCACAATAGTATATGTACCAATGTCATAGTTAAAAAAATTATGGTGGAATGTGCATTAATTGAATAGGAATATGTAAGACACGTCATGTATTTATTTTGCTGAGCAATTCTATATTATTTGTTTTGAATAATACTTTATCTCATCTTGTGATATCTTAGGAAGTTTTGATCATTAGAATGAGGTTGCAAGTTTAATAAAAGGTTATGTGCACCTTAATATTTTTGTTATCCTATGTGTTCTTCGGGGATGTTCGAAAATAAGCTGCGATCATCCTTCCATAAGAGTACTCAATATGCTAGTCAAAGTGTGCCTAATACTTCTAACAGTACAAGATCAGATTCTACAATGTCTGCTACTCAAGAAATGCCAGCAACGATTAAAATCCCCTCGGTTCTTGAGAAAGAGCATATGCAAAATGATGTTCCTTTTTCTCCATCCACTAATAAAGTTATACATCGACCTAGTTGAACCAAGTATGATTTCTCAAATGGAGTTATTAATTTATATAACTGACTTTTGATGCAAAACCTTTTACTAATATGATTCTTTGAAACAGGTGAAATAGGAATGGGACGAGGACGAGGGCGAGGGCTTAGATCGTTGTGCTCTTCAGAGGTTTCTGGAAATAAGGTGGGATCCTTTCATATTAATGCTCTTTACACTAGTCAAGGTATGCCAAGAATTTTTAATAGTACAAGATCAGATTCTGGAAAGAATAGCAATCTATTTGCAAGGCACTTGGGAAAATTAGTTCGTGACCGTAATATGTGTTCGTTGGGAGTATCGTCGTGGAATGACATCAAGGAAGAAAAATTCAATCATATGTGGGCAACTTGTCACGATCCGAATCCCAAACCCGATTGTGATGGCGCCTTTCGTGAAGACAAGGCTAGCCAATTCGAACCATAACTCATTTTAAGCAATAAATTTAACAAGAGAACAACACAACACAGTTTAATAGCAGTCACTTGCAAAAAAAAAAAACATAGAGAACCATCCCAACAACAGCCCGAAACCGGGGTGTCACAAAGTCATGAGCAACTAATGAAATCCTAATAACAAGATTACTATTACAATATCTCTGGCACAATTGTTCGAAGAAAGTGGAAATAACAATATAAAGAGATACGGGGCTGCGGACGCCAATAACTACCTCGTAGTCTCTGAGTCACCGCTCTGACAATCGTAGTCAATGCCTCGGAACGGAATCAATAACGCTTGAA
This sequence comes from Nicotiana obtusifolia, assembly GCA_002018475.1. NCBI lineage: Eukaryota > Viridiplantae > Streptophyta > Magnoliopsida > Solanales > Solanaceae > Nicotiana > Nicotiana obtusifolia. Next base: position 16,940 of record MCJB01029198.1, on the reverse strand, counting down.
TCTGCACACATGGTGCAGGGAGTAATGTGAGTACTTCCAACTCAGTGAGTAGCACATATAAATAATGATTGGAAGTAAGGAAACACGTAAAGCACAAGGCAATGCATAATGAAGCAGTAAATCATTATTTGAAACCAGTAAATCAGTAAGAAATCATTTAAAAATCTTCCCAGCTCTGGCTACCGGTTGCCATTGTTACCAACTGTAACCTACAGTTGTCATTGTTACCAACTGTAATATTCCTGGGCTCAGTATCAATCTCACAGCTCTGGTTACCAGTTGTCATTATTACCAACTGGAACCTACAGTTGTCATTGTTACCAACTGTAATATCTCTGGTTACCAGTTGTCATTGTTACCAACTAGAACTTACAGTTGTCATTGTTACCAACTGTAATATCTCTAGTTACCAGTTGTCATTGTTACAACTGTAACCTACAGTTGTCATTGTTACCAACTGTAATATCTCTGGGTACCCTACGCTCACTGGGGGTGTACAGACTCCGGGAGGGGCCCCTTACGGCCCAAGCGCTATATCAAGCCACCTCGTGGCATACATCTAGGCCCTCGGCCTCATATCAATCAAGCCACCTCATGGTGCATATATAGTATCTCAGGCCCTCGGCATCATATCACTCAGTAAAACCTCACACCTGGCCCTCGGCCGCACTCAGTCAGAAAATCATCACAAGCCCCTCGAGCATAGTAAAACAGTAGTTCTCAGCCCAACATCATTTCAAATATTGTGTAAATCTCAAAAACTGAGTAAAAAGTGGCTGAGTTGTACAACAGTGGAAGCAACATGATTGAGTTCAAGTAATAAGTACAAATAGTGAGGAAATAGTGATAAAAATCCCCGGAGGGTTCAAACAATTGGCATGAAGCCCAAATATGGCAATCAACCCAAAACATGATGATATCAAATAGGTTTCAATCAAATATGTAGTAAAAATCATCAATCAGGACGAACCAAGTCACAGTCCTAGTAGTAAACGACCCCACGCTCATCATCGAGCGTGTGCCTCACTTCAATATAGCACTACGATGTGCAAATCCGGGGTTTCGAACCCTCAGGACATCATTTACAATCACTACTCACCTCGAATCGGCTAAATTTCTAGCCCACGA